>DWJN01002212.1:0-15773 GCA_018248895.1 Carystus phorcus | reverse complement strand
AGGGGCCTGGTGTGCGGGGAGCGGGGCGGGGCGGGGGGCCGGTCGCGGGGCGCGTGCGGGCGGCGGGCGAGGCAGAGGCAGTAGGCGGCGAGGAAGAACGCGTAGGGCGCGAGCACCGCGAAGTACAGCCGCGCCAAGTCTGCGGCGCCGCCCGTCTCCGTCTCGAATCACTTCTCCTCGTCCTCGTCGCGGAATAGGTAGGTCGACCTGGAAATATTTATAGTATAATGTAGTATAGTAGCTTGGTCAATATTGATTTTTTTGTTCTTCATAGTCCCTGAACTGGTAGGAGTTAGAGCGTTGATCTATAGCAATTTTGTTCAGAATTCTCTAAAGGTTTTGGTATCAAAATTATATCGATCGGTCTGACTACATCTACCCGAATATATCCAATAGCATTGCAATAAAAAGAATCAAAATAAATATGTTCCTATATATGCTGACTTCTTTTCACTAAGGAGGTCTAGAGGATACTCCACCACGCTGTAGTATCTAGTGTCGATACATGGATACTTAGTGGCCAATCCATATGTCGGAAGTTCTTATACCGTCTGAAGGCCTCCGACATGGCTTGATAACTGTTATTTACGATAACAGCCGGTACCGACAGCTTAACGTGCTCTCCGAAGCACGGAAACGCTCAAGAAATGTTTGCCACTAGCAGTCACCCATCCAGGTACCGATCACGTAGAATCGACGCGAGCCACCGGACTATGAGCACTTCAATAAGCTATACATAAAAGGATTATTTTATTAGAATCCGGTTCCTGGTCTCACCAATAGGCCAAGTTGAAGAGCGCGAAGACGAGGGGGAAGGTGATGCGCGAGATGACGTCGATCCTCTTGGAGCGTGTGGGGAACTTGGACATCCAGAGGCGGCAGCAGTTCTTCCGCGGCGGGTTCAGGTGGATCTCGCACTGCCGCATCTTGTCCCCGCCGCCCCGCATCAGCGGTTTCTGTCGGTTGCAGACCAGTCAGGGACGACAAAAACACTCCCTAGCTCATTCCGCGTAATCCAGTTACATACTATAACCTATCTTTACTTATTAATGCATTAACATACTGCTTCTTTTTTATATTAAGTACTGCTATTTGACTTACCAATTGTTTAGGAAAGAAGAATTTTATCAAGACAATAACTTTTACGACAATGTTACGGTACGCTGATACGATTTAAATTTTGTGATACTCTACACTAATAGTGCCGAAAGTACCACCGGATTGAAACTGATTAATGCTTTACGTCCCTATGTCATCATTAGTTACACCTATAACACCTCAAATCAGACTTAAAGTAGTACACTAGCAAGGAAGGATCAATAAAAATATTCTACTACTTCTGAAGAAATGCTTAGAAGTTCAAGAGCCAAATATAGAAAGATACTACGCACAGATTACAAGAGTACATCTTATAATGTCAAGCTCACCATTGCAAACGTGGCATTGCTGTCTGTATCCAGGAGATCCGAAGCCGCGTCCATGTTGGCCGCCGCCTCCATCTCTTGCCTCTTCTTCTTCATATTCTCACGGTGCATGTCTGACCGAGACGCGTAGTTGACAAGCGCGAACTCTAGTAGCGCGCCAAACACAAACGTCAGACACACGCCGGTCCAGACATCAATCGCCTTGGTGTACGAGACAGGAGGAAGAGAGGCGTTGATTCCAGATGATTGAGTAGCCATGGTCAGTAGTGTGGTAACTCCTGGAATTATTCATGATTCTTTTACTTTTGGTAATTCCTTATCTTTTGTAAGAATAATCGACAGACGAGTAGATGGGACCGGCGCCCATAGACAATGCAAAAGGCATCACCGATGTGTTGTCGGCCGAAAAATAAAGAAAAAAAATTGAAATCGCCTCGTTTATTAAGAAAAACAGTTTAACTGATTTTATAATAGCTTTATATACCTTAGCAATAGTTTAAAGTGATTAAATACAAATTTGTAATTATGTATTTTAAATAAATTATTTTAGAAAAATGATAAAATTAATATATTTTAATTAAATATAGTGAAAGCACTATTTTGTAGAATATTATGCGTCATATCATGTGGCGTTTCGTAGTGAAGAATTTTAGGGCCGCTATGTTTTAATGTATCCTTAGTATTAGCTATGTAATTTCTGTTAAGTACGAAAGAAATAAAATAATTTATAAATATTAAATTATAACAAAAGTAAGTTATTAAGATTATATACATAAACGTACCCAATGATACTCTGGCAGGCACAGCACCCTGGTCGAGCCAAAAGGACACCCACGACACGATGACCAACATGCAGCAGGGAATGTAGATCTGGATCAGGTAGTAACTGAACTCACGTTTGAACAACAAGTCTACCTTCAGACAACTGTATTCACCTGGATAACGAATAATAACACATTTAACCCATACAAGTTAAACTCAAATCATTTAAATATAAAAGGTTATAAATACACTTACGAACATCAAATATTTTTCATCTTCACCGTTTTAGAGGTACCTTATAAACAGAAGAGACGGCGAAAGAAACTCTTTAGCTCATAAAAAAATACCTTTACTAATGATAAACTTAATCTTAATTACTATTTGAGCAGAACCGGCTGTAGCTGTTTATTTCCATGCGCTCTTACTTAGTTCTTACTGTTAAAAAAGTTCTTCCACCAAACATCTTAACGATGGTAGAATAAAATAATGATGTACATAATTAGGAAAAATACGGTCCACATTAAAAAACGGTTTTGAATTTGAATTAAGTTTTCGAAATACCAGTGTTAGTCTTGCTGTTGCAGTAGTCAGTGAGGAACTTCTCGAGAGTAAAGCGAGGCAGGTGTAGGTTCTTCACAACCTGGACTGGGTCACCTTCTTTCCACAGGAACACTAAGTCATCCGTCGTCCAACCATCTGTTTGGAAATATTAAATTGTAGACAAATATCTACTAAACAGAATTGAACACATCTTATCGTCACCGCTTTAAATGATCTGAATTTAATGACTATCACCAACTATGTATACAGATACAGATACGGGTAAGGTTGGAATATGTAGTAAACCTAGGTTTACCCGGGTTTACTTAGTAACCCAAGATATTTGGTTAATGTCCAAATAAGAATGAAAATAGGTTTTAATTCGGGGTTTACCCACTCATTTACTAACTCACATAGGTGTATTGTTGGTTCATACCACAGATGTCGCCTTTTTGCGTTACTAAAATCATATCAACCGAACCTAACCAACTTTGGATATTACCTACATACCTTGAGTAGTGTCCTATGTCGAATGGTATTCGCCAGAGGAACACCTAGGGCTAGGAACACGAGCGCGGGCACACGTCTTACCCGTACAGAGTCCTCTACGCGACTGACGGTTGACAGTCACCCCACTGTCAGTGTACGGGAGATAATGTCAAGTACCTATCTACTAAATAGGTACAAACACTACACCTTGGGTAATACTAAGTAAACCTGGGTAAACATAAGTTTACTACATCTTCAAACCTTACCCGTAACATACGTTCCACTTTAATATGATTCTCGAATAATACGAAGATTTTCTTACTGTACATTCTCCATTACCTAATCTAGGAAACCATTCGAAGATATACATCATACTACATTATAATAAATGTTACTTAGATTGTTGCTACGAGTATGTTTGTAATGTTTCATTACAGACTGTTTAAAATATAAATAACTTATGGGATAGATGTTATAAATATCGATTGTACAAGGTCACCTGTATAGTTCTCGTCAGTTTCCTTAGTTAAACATTGATTTAAAACGTATACCCGCCAGGGAATACTAATATTTAAATGTTGTTAAAAAATATATAAAAAAACCTTTATAGTAAAAATTTCCGTGCTCCATTTTGTCATGTATGTATTATGTTCAATAGTGAAATTTTATTTTGTTATTCCTTTTATATAACTAGCAGACAGACGGACGACCAAGTCTAATGGTAAGTGATCACCATTGCCCACGAACATAACTTATTAGTAATATTAAAAGCATCACTGGTGCGCGGCTGTGAGAATAAAATTATAAACAAATAAACTATACATTCCGATGTTTTATACGAGCTCTTACTAAAAACTTTTGTATTATTTATGTACCAATTACAATCGAAATTAGACTTGGTACTGCAATTACTCTAAGTACAACGCTACACACTCACAGCCCCACATTAGGATATTTCGTGTCGTGAGTGCCATGGACAATACAGAAAGGCAATTAAACACACACCCAGACCGAGAGCAGAAATTTAAACTCATTAAAATTTCGACGTCGCTGGGAATCGAACCCAGAACAGCCAGAACCATTCGAACAATGGTAGCGTGGTAACCATTACTGCACGCGGGTCCTCAAATAACTAGTATTATTTTGTGATTCATTTGAACGATTGATCTCACTATCGTAATATAAAGTCATCCTAGCGTGTCATTCATACAATATCTGATTACAGATAAAGCTATCACAAAAAAATCTGTACAACATTTGTTAAGCAAATTTCGAATGAACATTTCATCACAAGCACATTAGAAGCTAAAAATAAATTAAATAAACGCGCAATGTTAGAAAACAATGTTTAAATTACTCCAAGGCAAGCTGTGTTTACGCGACGAATATACATATGTATGTATGTAGGTTCCCTAAATACTTTTAAGATGAGAAATAAATAACAGTGTAAGTTCGTTGTTTATATTATTACTGTTATTATTGTTCATATTATTACTTTCAACTAGCTATATCGTTTTCAATATCTTGTATCATATTGTATTTTATACTATAGTATACTTATACTTACAATAAAGAATTTCTCAACAAACTTTTACCAATAACAAAACAGGTTATGAATAATTTAATACAGTTTGCAGAATATTGTAAATATAAAAGCAACCTTGAATAAGCTATTGTTTCAAGATACGAGGAAAAACAGAAGAAAAAGATAGATGTGATTGAACAAACAAACAAGGCATGTCCAATATTATCAATACAATATAAATGTTTTAAACTTTAAGAAAAATAAACGAATCTAATAAGGGAAAATAATACATTTGCATGGTAGTTTTTTAAATTGTATTGAACGTATCTTAGGACATATACAAATATAAATATACAAACGAGCAAAGAGTTGGGGCCAAAAGTAAGAAGCATCCCTGAATTAAAGAGAACAAAATCATGAATAGCTGTTTATCTTTATTATATAGAAGATCAGAATAATTAATTAAACTTTGTACATAAATCAATTTTGTGTTTTCTTTTAGTAAAGAAAACACTAGATAGTCCTAATATATAGGCGACAGCCCTCAATAAAGTGACGAATAACAACCAAATTTTTTAACATTTTATTTATTTTAAACGTGTGACCAAAAAGAACTTATTTCGCATGACGAGTTGTACCCCAATTCGAAATTTTGATGCAGCTTTATTTTTAATTGTTTCAAAGTTCTCTCTATATAAAATAGTTAATAATAGTGTATAATGAGAGAAATATGAGAGAAATACTAGTAGGTAAAGTAATTTTTTTTGTGGCATGTGTGCTTGAGTCTGCTGTGTATGTGTGTGTGTATATAAGTGAATGTGTGTGTGTGAGTTCACTCACAGCTAGCCATCCTCAGCGAACAAGTCTGCTTATCCAGCGGGTAGAGCTTCAGGTTCATGGGGCAGGAGAGAGTCAGCGAGATCCGGATGCTGTAGAGCACGTTGCCGTTGGGGAAGATCCGGATGTACACGTTGGGCATGATGATGTTGTGGAAGTGGCCCTCCTTCTCGTTGGAGAAGAACAGATCCGGCATCCAGACACGATTGGCTTCTGTCAGCGTCAGGTACTTGAGACGACCTGGGTAAATAGATCTTTAGTTACGAAATATTATGTAATGGTGTAAATCGAATATGTAATTATATTAAACTCACGAAATATTACGGCTCTAAGATCAAAAATGACTACATTTCCTATATGCGCGAAATAAAAAAGATAAACAGATAAAACACACATGATGTTAGGATTAGTTCAAACGCGATTGTAGATGTTATTCCATAAATTTGCAATTATTACAATTTTGACTTATATTCAATCTGATCGTAAAGACTAGAATAATGTTCATAGATTCCAAATCGAAGTTAACATCTTAAGTAAGAACTTGTTATAAAGTTACTTAGAAAAGATAAACTAAAATATATCATTGAACATTTTGTCTTATGGAAATAGAAAAGAGATAAAATTTTATCTTCCGTAAATCTTATTAATGTAGTCTATGTTTATAAAAATGCTTGTTGATATAAATAATAATAGATGCCTCACATTTCTGTTTAATTTATTCTAAAAATATTACTTGGTTATGATGAATAATAACAGAACTTAAAATTACTCCTTAGGTATTTTTCGTTTTGTGTAAACAAAATATAATTATTTCAGCTGAATGGTTTCTTTGCATATTTTGACCTTTCCTTTAAGTTCTTTAATGATTGGAAATATATTGTTTTATTCAGTTTCACTCACCTCCCTGGTTATTGAATTTGAGCCTTTCATCTAACCATTGTTCTCTGAACGTCAACTGTACAGAATATTCCTGAAATATCAAAACATTTCTTTAACAATCCATCTATAAGGTTTATACTTTGGATTTCTACCAAAGCAAGGCAAACCACTTAATGTGGTGACTACTTTGATAATATCCCAAAGTTATTGAAAACTATCAATGCTGATTTTCCAGATCTCAATATTTATGGAGGCGTAGTTGATATTCTAGAAGCTTTAGTCACTTCGCTTAAAGTCTATTCAAAAACTACACGTAGACTTGAATGAGAACATTCGTGTTTTGGTGCTATGTTTTTCAGTTCTTAATGAAGTATAGGTATTTTGCGTTACCCCGAGTGCTTTTCGTTCGACTAACGTAGAATTACCTAATCTTGAACGAATTACAGTGAGATTTCAAAGTCTACATACACGGAATACAATGTTTATAAAGGAATAAGTTGCTTAGAAAATAATAGTGTAAATACCTAGAAAGAAACACTGTGAATGTAGTATAATACCTACCTTATAAATGGTTACTGTGAGAATGGATAATAACTACAGAAATATCATGTCCATAGAAATTAATTACGTTGGAAGTGGAACTATCTGACATTGTAATTAGAGTACTAGATGATAGAATAATCAAAACAGAGATAATCACTGTGGAATAACGCAAAATACCCTCTGAATTATATTGAGAAAATTCTTATTAGAATATCGTGAACAACCTCGTACATACAAAAAAAATTATCAATATTTCAAGCGAGGGATTCAAAAGTACATCTAATATACAATTTCACTAGAATGTACACGCCAATATTTCCTTATGGGAATCGCCAATTTTTCTAAACTATTTAACTACAGAAACTCCACACTCGATTACATAACATAAAGGTGTGGTGTCGAAGGTTCTTCGTTATAATTTGATTTGATTCATTTATATCTCTCAATTGATCCCTCGACATCAAGGAGCAAGTCAAATGAATTATCGTTAAACAAATAAAGCTTTCAGATGCAATAAAGTATAGGCATGCTGAGTAAAGTTAGCTTTTGGAACGGTTATTAGCTTAATTGCGATTCTTGTTATAGATTTCAAAAAATACAATTTCAATTGAATTAACACTGCTGAACTAGCGAAAACCCAAATTGAACGAATTAAAAATTGATGATTTTAATATATTGTTTCTTCGGAAAATGTTAAGGAACTTCAATAAGCAAGCATTCAGAAAATTATGAATCTTTCATGGATTCAATAACATCCCTTAAAATCAAATATCGATACGCAAGAAATTGAAAGATATTGTGATGAAGAAAGAGATGGGAAATGAAAATTGTATAATGATAATCATAAAATTGATATTACTTACAGTAATTATTTTGTTATGCAGATTGAAGGTTAGACAATGATGGATGCGGGAAAGCTTGTTATGAATGAATTGCTTACTTACAATATTGGCACAAAGCCAGACTCGCCTCAAAACTGATTACTCGATTAAGGTAGTAAAGAACGGTATACCACTAATAAATATAAGAGATATGATCGAAACTACATAAATATTTGTAATTTGATAAATGTACACGATTATAAACATTTAGAAGGTAACCTTCTACATAATGATAAATTAAATCATACGTATTGGTTAATGGATAAAGAACTTGAAATACATGATAAACTAGCTTGAATAGAGCCATGGGCGTAGTTTTAATTTGATCAATAAAATCACGATTAAAATAAAAAAAATTAAAACTGTTAATAAAAACCCAAATGTCAATTACATTTGTGTTGAAACTATTAATCCAAAAGCTAACTTTTTAGTATATCGATATAAATTGTTAACTAGCGTCAATTTTACATTGATTCGTGTGTGAATTTCGATGTTCAATATTGAATAATAATTCAAAACGTTCCATAATTTCAAGAAGACTTCATGGACTATTTTTATATCGATATAAAATTTAATTCAAAGCGTAAAAATCACACCGTGCATCCTAACTACCTGGTGTCAAGCACAACTTGAAACGAACTCACCGTCCGGAGCACTCGTTAAAGGAATGCTTGATTTTACCTTCATGCAGGCTTAAAAACCTGTACAACTAGAGCTACGGAATATAACGTCTAGCTTCGGAGCGGGGATCACATATTGCGGTCAGGTGGTCAGCCACCGTTCAGAAGCACCAAGCCGAGTGCGGGCGCGACGAAGTCCCGATACAATAGTAATTTGTACACAACACAAATTCACATGAACAAGACAATATCGACAATGTTAATTACAGTCAACTTACACGACCAAAATAGTTTTTATGTTTATAATAATCTTCATAAAATAATACAGCATGACAATAAAAGAAGCATGATTGACAAAATAAATATACAGAACTGAAAAAAAGTATGAGTGAAGTGTGGGTGCGGGCCGCGATACCCTGTGGCCTGTCTAGAAGCGATTTGCGATACGATTCAACATTGTTCGTCATTACCAATTGATCAAATCGTCTGTAGATTAGGTGCTTTGTTTGAAGCTCGTAAATTTTGTGCACACTACATTGATTGCCGATGTCTTCGTGTTTTTACAATACGACCGGAGCGTGCCCTCTAAATAATAATAAAATAAAATAAATAAAGCGCCTTAAATAAAACTCAAAACTTAAAAAGATACTGAAAATAGTTATTGTCTTTTGAAAGGTTTTTGTATTCGTTACTGATAGATTTAGAAAGTGCTTCGTGGATTCGCACCGTACATGTTAGCATATTGTAATTAAGTATTAGCACGGAGCTGAACATATAAATGAATGTGTTAATTGAATAAGGGGAAAACAGTGCAAAATAAACAAAAAGATAAAACGAAAAGTAAACAAAAGATAAATTAAAAAAAGATAAAAAACCACATACACATGTCCAAATATACGATAGCTTGAGAATGTTTAGCAGAGTGCGAACATTGCTAAATATCCATTTGATTATGGCCAATTTTATTATAAACAAAGTTTTACAACACCTTTTCGAATAAAACGGACGTTATGATAATTTAAAACTTTGCTTTATAATAAAAGTGTCATTGAATAATTAATTAATTGATTACATCGTTTTATTAATTGGTCATGTGTTGAAACTCACCATCTTGTAATCATCTATTTTGCTGATGGAACGGAGATACAGGTTGACCCGTACTAACGTTGGCGCATCGCCTTTATGAGGAAAAAACATTTAGAATGTTAATTTGTTTCCAAAACCACCAACAATTTTGCGACCGACCTGTCACGTGATTACACGTCTCTTAGAAATCAGTCATGATACGCGAAAATTAATGGAATATGCGAATGTTAGGTACGTTAATGAAATGGAACCGTTTGGAAAAATAATTGAAATTCCAGTTCATTATCTGAAGCTGATGTCCCTAGAATGAGATCGCTAGGCCAGTTAAATAAATATTTGTCGAGTTCTAAGAAAGAAGAAACAATAAAAAAACACCTAATAATTTTGAAGAAGACACAATTCGTCTTATATGTCCGATTCGTTTAAATGTAAATAAATTCGGCTCTTTGATCGTATGAAGAAACGAGCGTACTAAAAACGATTTTGGTCGTCAACACCAAAGGGAAAAATTGAAAAAAGAAATCGTAAAAAATTAAACATTACACGTATTGGGTAAATCGCTCCTTCGCAAGCGGAGGGAATTGCCCATTCATTTGACTTGTTGGAAAGAGTCGTGTAACCGTTTTTAATTTAGGAAAAACAAAAACTCATACTTTAACTTAGGCTAGATGCACGGTCCAGTCGGTCAATGAACTTACCATAGTGACGTCATCGATTTTTGATATACTTCGGACAAATATGTTCACACTCACTACCGCTGGTCCATCTAAGTACCAAGCAAAATATAAGGTTGATAACAAATCACAAAGTAGCGTGGACTATGGGCCTAGCATGTGGTCTTTGTCTTAGTGGTATACCTGGCCACTCACCTTCTCACCTGAAAATCTTATATCTAGCTGTGGAATCTGTCAAGGTTACCGCTACAGAGTCTAATAAAACTAATGTTGCTAAGGTCGAAACTAACACAAGATAACTAAAAATTAACTCTGAAGGGAGAACAGTGTCTAATTTGGCTTGTTTATAGGAATTTGTGTTCGTGTATGATACAGAAAATTTGAACAGGGCGTCTAACAACAAAATTGTTTTTACATAAATCGGTCGGCGAGTTTTGTAGCAATTTCATTGTGGGGGATTTTATAATGAATATTAACGTCTTGTCACTATTGATTCGTGCCAGGACTTGAGTCGATCAGATTATTGGGAATCTAAGTCCTTAAAATCGGTTTTTAAACTTCCTCAACTTTTATAATAAGCTATAATTAAATGAATGGCAGTTCTTTGAGTGAAGTATTTGAACTACCTAAGTGACTAATATTTAATGGTGGCTTAAAATAATTTAACACGCCTAAGTCAATGCTATTAATTAAAATATGATGACTAAATACGTGTATTTACACAACTTAGAAAACATTTAACTTGCACTTTTTATCACTTATTCGGAACATACCTATATAAAATATTAACCAGTAAATACTCTTTTTCATTTCTAAAATAATCCGAATAGTGATTCAGTTTAGTAGATATTATTCCTAAATTTCACACACGATATTCTCACACTGCCCACCCAAAAATAAAAATAAAACTAATAAATATAAAAAAAGGACAATACTTCTACAATATACCTACCTAAAATACGTATTTTACTCCTTCAAATTTATTTCGCGTGTATACGTGCTATTTTTATCAGCAAATTTTAAACCAGCTACACTAAATTACTATTTCATTGTTGTTTTAATTATACCGTAACGTAACATCATCCTAAAACCACTCAATTTTTCTAGGTTTGATTACATCTACATAAATATTATTGTGTTTTTTATTAGATCTCAGAAATTATGGTATAAACTATACGTATAAGTTTAGTAAATTGAAATATCTGCTACAAGTCAGCAATCCTCTTAATTATAGTTTCTGTCATTTCATAATTTATTTAGGCGCCATTTTAAGGTGTTGCCATTGCCGTGTATTTTTTTAATAGATAAAGGTAGAAAGCTATAATCGTATTCGGTTCAGAAATTGCTACATTTTTATCATTTAACGTAACGCCCGCACTCATGCGGCCAATAAGAAATAAAAAATTACCTCGAGTTCATGCTTTGAGAACTCACCCATAGCACACTCAGAATAACTTTCGAGACATAATTATATGTAAATTCTTCGTGTTTACATAACACAAAGAATATTTACTAATTTATGCCTAGAAAGGGGATTTGCTTCGCTTAATAAAAAAAAATTAAACACAGAGAGATCTATTATTAATCCCATAGTCAAATTAGTTATCAACAATAGTAACCAAAATATACTAAAGACATTATAGCATTTTTCCTTTTCTTTTCATTATCAATTACCATAGTGTACCTACATTTTTTTTAAATAACATTTGATGTAGGTGAGTGTCAAATACATAAACATTATTGGTTATACTTTTTCTTTTCGGCTTGTCACTGTCCTATTACTATTGTTAATAACTGCAACACAAAGAAAAAAAGTCACGCTTTACTCAGCACGATATCTCCACTAAAGGATTATATACATATATCTATAGGTATTTTAAATTAAATAATAAATTTAATTCCGATTCAGGGATATTCAGCCAGAATCATGTGTTTTTTATTTTAGATGAAATATCGCGCTTAGTGCAGCGTTGCAAGCTACTCTCGAACATCGCTTCGCTTTCATTACTAACCATCTTAATGTCGCTTATGGTGGTTATACTTCGGACGAACAGGTTAATATTAACTATCGCCGGACCATCTGTCGAAATATCAATATTTAACCACCAGTATACGGAATGGAGAGTAGCAAAGAAGTTACACAAACTTTCAAATATTTTGTATAAGACATTACAAGTTACAATCAAATAATTTTTGGCCTAGGGTGTGCAAAATTCAATAATATACCTACCGGGTGGTTACCACAATCTTATAATGTAGCGCATTTTTAGACAAATTTAAATAAGGTCTTGAAGCAATGGTTTTAGAGCCAATGATTCTATTAAACTAAATGTAGTGAAGATTAATTCAGTGAATGGTTTGAATATATTTGTTTATTCCTATGGCTTATACTATTAATTAAAGTGAGATAATTCTGAATTCAGCCAGTTATACCTCATTTTCAACGTAGACAATGATTATATAATAAAGGTGTACAGTAAAGAAAATATGTTCTAAAATTATGGTCAAGTAAGAAACACCAAAATTCTTATACCCAACCCATCATCCGTTTTAAGGCTATTATGATCAAGGATGTAAAGATAAATGCAAAACTAACACATACGCAACACATCGCTTATGCGGTTGAAAATAGCGATATAAGCAATGAAATCTTATTTTTAGGTAACACAAACATTGTGTTGAACTATCCCTAAACCAATCCTATCAAGCTATGTTCCTGAAACGATGGATATACTCCAAAAACAGCAATACTATATACTTATTGTAGCTGCATGTTCCCATGGTCGGAGAGAGAGAGGTTCTTCGCATGTCTAAGAGTATAATTATCATCATACATTTTGTTCCCTAATTATTGCACAGACTAATACTAAATTAATAACAATGGATTTCCGCAAAATATGGCCTTACATATAAATATATAAATCAATGTTTGTTTGTCTGTTTATTTGTTTCTTTATGGACTCTGAAATGGTAGGAGATACACCACTGATATTTTTAACAACTTTGTTCAGAATTATCTGAAACAGTTTTGTTACCAAAATTATATCGCTCGGTCCAGATCCATTCGTAATATATCCAACAGCATTTCACTAAACAGAATCATAACGATTTTGACTATTCTTTAAATTTGTTTTTTTAATATACGTAACAATGTCCGCCGGCTACAGCTAGTACTTTATATTATATTAATTATATTATGTTATTCTTTGTTCATAATTGACGTTAATAAAACTTTGTCATTTTACTCCTATAAAACAATGCGCAACAACTTTTATACTCTAATTAATTCAATCTCAATTCCACGTTCATTCCATTCTTTCTATTGTCAAGTGTCCATCGTACCGTGTAAGCATACCTTTATACTCGTTAATGTTGCCATACACAGCTTATAATTTCCTACCATATCGTGAACGGGAAAATTAAAAACACAACGTTATATTTTTGCTTGTTTTGTGTTGAGCATTGTGTTAATTTGTGCTAAGCACGCAAGTTATATTTCAAAGCATAAATAATTATGTAGTTAAAGAGAAAATATAACTGTATATTGTTTGTTGACTAATTATTTACTAGCTGTGCCCTTGACTCTGTTCGCATAGATATTTTAAAATAATAATATCTCAACACACACTCCGTTTCTTGAAAATAAAAACAGATTGATTTTTTTATTTTGTGATGTACAACATTTATTTTATTATATGTATTGGTTTATTATAGCTATTACGAATGGCATCATATTGTAAAAATCGTATTTTACAATATTTCTTAATAATTAACAATGTTTACGACATAATTGAAAAACGAAAGTAGCAACTGTAAATAAATTCAAAACGCTTAATCTTTTTTTGTATAAATTATTGCTTGACGTAGACTCTTTATTAAAATAGAATATACCAACTAGTATAAAAAATTAAACTCAATACTTCAACCGCTTCCTTTTTGCTACTTTCAGAATAAATTCTACTTTGTATTTCTGTTTATGAAGACTGGGGCTAAATATATTTCTACGTATACCGCAATACTAAGGACAGAATTAATTACACTGTAGTAAAATAATGAATGGGACAATTTCATTATATTGTCCCCCAAAGCTTGATAAATGAAGGGATTGCAGCGTGGAACGTAACACATCTGTTGTACCGAAAGCGAGAACCGACAACATTATTAGTTTTTGTTACGAAAACGCATGGTTTGGCTTAAATGAGGAAGATATCTTAATATATGTATATAAAGTAAGTGTCACGGTGTTTGTTCGCTACGGACTCCTAAACTACTTAACCGATTTTAATATAATTTAGAACACAGTGTCCAGTTTGATCTAATTTGAAAGATAGGATAGCCTTCATCTCAATTTATAGTCGCAATATTATTTTATTGCAAATTGTTTGTTTAATACCTCACAAAGAATTGGGTCATAAGATTCTAACAGATGGCGGTGTATGGTAATTAGTCGGCCAAATTAAATATGTAAACCTTAGTCACAGCAATGCGTGGCCAAGTCTGCTAGTATGTGTTATAGTTTTTATAAGTTGCCTTAACTACAATCCCACTTAATGTTACACGTTGATGAAATTTTTGAGTACCAACGTACTATGTAAAAGCTAATTCATTCTTGATAAAGAAATAAATACTCTGATTGAATAAAACAGAAATAAGCCCTTCATTTAGTTCAGTGACCTTGTAAGACCTATTGTATAACATATGTACATAATTTTAACTCGTTGTGTAATCAGTTTTATTTAGTCACACATGTGCTTTATTCATAGTTTATTTTCGCAGTTCATTCGTAAACAGTTAAAGTCATGTTAAGTAATATTTGTTTATATTTTAATACATTGAAACACTCTTTATCTGTGTTACAAAGCGATAATTTAAAAAAGCAAAGCTGATTTTTCGAATAGAATTATTCATGACGACATAATACGTATTTAGAGTTAATGAATAAAACACTTTTCAAAGACAAATAACCGTTTATTATTATATTATTTAACGCAATAGTAAAATCGTGTATACCGACACGAAGGTGAGTTTACTTTTAAAATAAAATTTGTGGGGAAACATTTATCGAGACAGTTCATTGTAGTTAATAAAAGAAACTGGCATTACTCCAAAATGTCTAAACGGAAATTGTGACAATGTAACATCTCATATCATGTACCGTTACTTTTTTGACAGCACACAACATTTAATATGGTACGTCCTTCGTGTTTCAATACGTAATAGACGTTACATAATGTTCGTATAGACTTTTTAAAATACCTATCATGTTTCAAGTAAGTAACTATTCAATACGCTTCTTCTTCGCTTCTTTACAATGCGCATTAAATTTTAATGCGATTCTGTTATTGACCTAAATTGACACTTAATCTTAACATAGTATAAAACAAAGTCGCTTTCTCTGTCCCTATGTCCCTTTGGATGCTTAAATCTTTAAAACTTCACAACGGATTTTGATGCGGTTTTTTTAATAGATAGAGTGATTGAAGAGGAAGGTTTATATGTATAATACGTTCACA
>DWJN01002211.1:0-15776 GCA_018248895.1 Carystus phorcus | reverse complement strand
CTCGGATATTACATTTTCCACCCATGCATTGTTAATATTGCGTCACAGAAAAAGAAGAAAATATACCAATTTCCTTGTATTTTAACTAAACTTTTGTCTTTGTAGACTTTGCCTGCTCCTTTCAAGTTAAATTGGTCACAGTTTAACAATTTGTTGTCTAATATTATTAAAATATAGCTATTTCCTACTAAATGAACGTGATCGTTGATAGAAATAAAAATTAGATTAGCGTCAAACAATTTTGTAGCATCAGGCTATATTTAGCAGCAGTTTTCTACATAGGGATGCACCTCGCCATAAAGAAGGAAGCTGATGCGGTGTGAAGGTCTGGCACATCTTCAGGATGACTAACTTCGTAGTTGATGCTTTAGGTATGGTTTTCATCATAGGTTTCCATAAACCACACCAAGTTACGGTTCTAGGGTACTTCTACTCCGAACAACAGGTAATCTATGTTATCCCAGGATACATTTCTAACATAAGGAGCCAGTGTGAACGGGTTTCTTTTGGCCGTGAATAAACGGTTGTTTTATTGTTGGTTTTTGGCAAGCATTGCCAACTGTGCTGTCTTATGCATCCTCATAGACTCCAGGCATTGAGACATGCAGACAGATTGTTGACATGCAGAAGGAATAGGAATAGAGTTGCGGAAATAATAGATCCTGAATACCTATATAGCAATTGGGAATAATACAATTTGCTTTGAAACCAGACATTTAATTCTAAATAAACTTAACGTTCGTAAACGTTCGAGTATAGAGAATAGACATTGTACATGTTTCCTATTGGTTAACATTTAAAAATACATAGACAGTAGAGCAAAGTAAACTGCAACAGCTGAAATTACCAAAATGTCTGTTGTCCGTTGACGCTTGTTAGCTTATTTCGAGGGTGTTTTAGAAATACACGTTCAAAGTTTTAATACTACTCTCAATATTATAATAAAATGCTTGGATAACATATTTGATACACGTATTTCCGCTTGGAGTTTCATTCTCTGGTAGCACTTACCGTTGTGCTGGTCTGGTTTAACTGTTTTGTTTACGGAAATAACAGAAATGGCAGCGTTTAGAATTCACGAAGACCAAGAAAACACGGCGTTGGCTCTAAGGAAGGATATTCCAGATGTATTTTCAGCTGCCACGCAACGGCGGGCCTTGGGTGACCTCAGCCAGTTCACCTGCAATCAAAACCGGAACGTGAAACTTGTAAGTTTGTTTCCTACGCTTTTCACGTGTCGTTGACTATTCGTTTACTAACTTATTCATATTTTAGCCCGGATTGACGAATGGACCGTGCAAAGTTCAAGATGAGAACAGAACCGTGCGTCAAATTAAGAACGAGAAGAACATCGTACCACCCGTGGCGCAATTTCGCGCGTTCAGTGTGTATGAAGACGAGACTGAGGTTAAGAAACGGGAACCTTTTAAGCCTTATATATCTAAAGAAAGTAGAAAGGATAATTACTTCGTAGCTGCTGCAGAGAATGTGAAGGCTCTTTGTGCTCAAGTGGAGAAGCAACCAGACCGGTCTAAAAATGGTCCTGAACTTCAGTAAGTGTTATCAGTTGTAATGTTTGGTACACAACAAATTCAATTCAAGTTGTACAACTACATGGTTTCAACATAACCTCTGCACATTACATTGATATCCAATGTCTCTTTTTTACAATTCAGTTCAGAATAACTGTAAATTTTATGTCTTGGATATAAATGAATAAATTTAAAAATAATGTAGTTGTTTCATTAGCTTTGTTCTGTTTTAGTTTATCTGTGCAAGAGAAAGAAAAGAAAGATGCAGTCAAGAAAGAGGTTGTTGAGTCTCCTATGTCAGTTGTGGACTCGAGTATTCTTTCTATGTCCATTTCTAAAAATGAAAGTCACATTTTGGACGATAATCTTGATGAGGAAGATGCAACTATTGCTCAAACGGACAAGGAGATGTTCTTTCATGTAGTAGAGTATCGTCAGGACATCTATGAGTATATGAAGGAAATTGAGGTCAGTATCATTACAATATGTATATTTTAAACCTGATAGAAGAATATTTTATTGATTGATGTACTTGCACTTAAGTTTAATTGTCATAAATATGTTGCCCCATCTGTTTGATTTGAGTCTATTTACAAAACACTGCAGTAATTTATTTTATTTTGTACACATTGGATGTAATTCTATCTAATGTATCCTATCCAAAATTTTGATTGGAAAAAGATAACATCAGGTAAAAATAGGTATATTGGTGCGTGAGGTAAATACTAAGACAGTATGCAAGTACATTATGTACTATACAACAAAGAATGTCATTGTTATTTCCTGTTTTGTAATTATCTTTGTTGGAGGTCATAGGAAAATTCAAAGGGATGTAAATAATAGTGGATTAAGTTTGTCATAAGTTAGTTAAATCATAAGTAAGGGTAATAACTTTGTCAGAAGCATGGGTTTGAAAAAATATATGAGACCACCCTGGCATACTGTCATAGATGTGTAATGTGTATAGAGATGTGATTAGTAAATTTGTAATTTGAACCCATGAGACTTATCCTTTGCTCACCATCGCCTTTTTTGCTAGATTGTTTTTATGTAACTTCAATAATGACAATTTTCCCCACCAGATAAAAAATCGGGCAAACCCCCGCTACATGCGCAAGCAGCCAGACATCACACACATGATGCGGTCCATTCTCATTGACTGGCTTGTGGAAGTATGTGACGAGTACAAACAACAGAGTGAGACTTTACACTTGGCTGTGTCATATGTTGATAGGTTCCTGTCTTACATGAGTGTAGTAAGAACTAAGTTGCAGTTAGTTGGAACAGCAGCCACATATATTGCTGCGTAAGTTGGTTGTAATTTCTCAGTTACTTGATTTAAAAAAGTTTTGTTTTAAGTTATATGCACTTTGGTAAAGTATTTCAGTAATGATGTGTAAATGTTTTTTTGTGATATATATAAGAAAATAAAAATTTTAAATTAATTTTAAAGCAATGTATGCACTATAATTGTATAGTTGTCTCAAACTTTCTTAACACCACCTGTTTAGAGCTTAGTGTGGGCTAGCAAATTTGATATAGTAATTTTATTGTAAGTATTTTTCACAACAGGAAATATGAAGAAGTGTATCCACCAGATGTATCGGAGTTTGTATACATCACAGATGACACATATACAAAGCGTGATGTACTGCGTATGGAGCACCTAATTCTGAAAGTGCTTTCCTTTGACCTCTCAACACCAACTTCACTCGCCTTCCTCTCACACTATTGCATTTCTAATGGACTCTCGAAGAAGATTTTCCACCTGGCTGCTGTAAGTTTATAATGTTTGTATTCATTGAGATGAAAAATGTTTTTATCATAATATGGATTTGGCTCTATCATCTACATTTATGTATTGTTTTACAATAGCCATATTGAAGAGATTCATAAAATATTGGTGAAGCCTTTGGTGTTACGGATATCAATGGGACATTAATCACTTATCATGAGATCCAGTCCAATACACAATATAAGCAGTTGGTAGTAGTCACAACCAGCAAAAGTTCCAATTAAACAAGTCTGGCTACGATGGAAGTTGAAACATTCCTCTTGTTACTAATTTCACTCGTACAAAAGTAACATTAAAAATATTTCAGCTTTGATCCTAGAAGGATGGCAGTAGCTAACTAGCTAACTGCCTAACTAGGCAGGTATTCAAATGATCCAAGTCTATAACTATTGTCCAATTTACTCCAGAGTAGTATATATGGCTGACTCTCATACGTCAATATACTTCAATCCGATCATAAGATACACTTAAAGATCTGAACCATCTCGTAATAGGCTGTTTGGCAAGTTTTTAAAATCTATTTAACAGATTTAGTAGTAGCCAAAGACACTACAAAGAGTTATTTTTAGTTGTGGATTTTTTTGTTAAACTGATAGACTGATAATTATTTTCAGGTGATTTAACTGCACAATGTTTTTATAATCCATAATGTATCAAGATTTATTAACAAACACTTTCAAGTGATTAATTTGTAGAATGTTTTTATAACTTGCAATGTGTACAGATATTTATAGCAAACACCTGTAATACTGTAAAATACATTATTGCAGTACATCGCGGAACTGAGTCTGTTGGAGGCGGACCCGTATTTGCAGTACAAGCCGTCGATGATCGCGGCGGCTGCGCTGGCCACGGCGCGCCACTGCCTGCTGTGCGAGCGCAGCGCCTGTGGCGAGCGCGCTGATTGTCCGCACCCCCTTTGTGCCGCTGCAGGTAACTTTATATTGTAAATCTGAAGAGTTTGTTTTGTTCAACGCATTAATCTCGGGAATTATTGGTTCAAATTTAAAACTTATTTTTGTGTTAGATAGTCTATTTACCGAGGAAGGCCATATGCCTTAAAACATAACTGATAGCGCATAAACTGATAGAGAAATTAAAAAAAACGTAACTAATGTTCCAAGGTCATACAAAGTTGGGTCTACTAGTAAAAGTATAATTATGTTCAACTGAATGCACATAACATTAGGAACACCCAAGAGCAGATAACACTTTTGAAAAGCTATATGTAAGTAATTCTAAAGGGCCTTAAGGTTTTAGTATATCCACAATTATTGACACGTTAGCTGACAAATTGCGTTCTTGATGTTAACAATGTCTATGAACAGTGAGGACCACATGTTATCAACATAAACTTAACTATGATATAATTTTCCGCAGCATGGCCGGCGTCGTTGGCGCAGTGCTCGGGCTACGAGCTCGGCGACTTGGAGGGCTGCGCTCGGGAGCTGGCGCGCACACATTCGCACGCCGCGCTGCAGCCCTACCACGCCATCCCCGACAAGTACAAGGGCAACAAGTAAGTTACCACCTACATTTATTTAGGTTCGCCAGTTGTTAAATTGGTAATTGTCAAGGTATTGACCTTAACATATAAGTGAGGTTTTAACTTGTTCTAAAGATGTGTTTGACTATTTAAGGCAAACAGCTGTAGCTGATGCTATCGCAAAGTATGAGGTTTTTTGAAATAAAATATTTGTGTGCCTTAGGTTGTTGTATATTTCTTTTTTACGAAAATAAAACGTCACTCCAAAAAAAGAACTATTCAAAAAAAGGTATAAATAACATATAAAATGTGCCAGTGCTATGACCTGAACAGTAATTATCACAACCCTTCAATGACAACTAGTGGCAAAATGTTTTAAACTCAAAGGGTTGGTCAAAGTAGGCGATCTTTGTAACTAGATTGTAGGAGGGAAGTTTTGTCAGAGGTTATATACATAATTGTATTTTCTAGAGACTTTCATTTTCATTTGCGGCGATGGCGATCACTTAGTTATTTAACATCAACTCATCTGCTCACCTGTTGGCTTATAAGAAATAAAATAGTTGATAATGCTCCATCCTTATAAAGATAGACAAAATTCTAGTCCACAGAGTCAATGCAAATTGGCTATCAGACTTGAAATTATAAAAGTTTAAAGATATTAAGTTTCTTTCATAGGTACATTATTTCTTATAATATCATATTATGCAACACTTACAAAAATTGCATGTAGAATATATCATCAGCTTATAGCAACTTCTTTCAACTTTAGATATGACGGTG
Organism: Carystus phorcus; assembly: GCA_018248895.1. Taxonomy (NCBI): domain Eukaryota; kingdom Metazoa; phylum Arthropoda; class Insecta; order Lepidoptera; family Hesperiidae; genus Carystus; species Carystus phorcus. The sequence continues at coordinate 10,180 of DWJN01002211.1, read as the reverse complement.
TTTCAACAATAGAAGCTAGACCCATGTACCCGGTGGCCAAGTATCAGCCCCCAGCGCCGCCGAACAACGGGCGCCCCGACAACACGCGAGCCTCCAGCTAGTACCAACTGCCTACACCGAACATAACTCATCATAATTGTGGTTGTTTTAAACGGGACTGTTCTAAACGAATCCTAAGTCTCATTCCACTCCAGGGGCCAAATTGTCTAGTACGTAATTTAATAATAAATACGATTAACGACATGGGATAAACATATAGTGTAACAAATTTTCCTATACGTACAGACTGAATTGTGTATTGTTCTTATAGAATTTTTACATTATAAGTAGATTGTTTTTAAAAAATCCACAGGTAACTTAGATTAGTAATATTATTTTTGAATTTTGAACCATAACCAAACAGGTGGTGTTTATCCCATGCCTAGGTAAGAATATGAATTATCTAAGGACCAAATAGTCCATTGAAATGTCACAATTTAAGGACCGAATATTGCATTTTTTAGAGGACGCAATTTTATTTTTGGGACATGTTTGGGGGGTCAATAGAAGTTTAACCTCAAATTTTTGGGGTCGCTACCTTTGTCTAAATTGGAAAAGGGGTGAAGACACTTTTTTCGCGATATCTCGCAAACTATGCGTTTTACAAAACATTTGTAAAGTCATAATTTTGTACCAAATTATTTTGCCTAGTAGCCAATATCCCAAAAATAAAATTGCGTCCTCTAAAAATTCAAAGCTCATGCAACATTTCAATGGACTGAAACAGAATTTGATTGTTAAGTATGTATCAAATAAGACATTGTATGTGGTTTACCAAATACTAAAAACCGTGTCAGTATGCAAACAATGAGTATCATATCATAAGCTACGGAAGCAAATGGGTAATTTTATCACTTGTTTTTCACATCAGTTAAGAATTCTAAGTTTAACATTTGTGATGATGTTTGCCTATTATAATTATATTACCTATTATATGTTTTATTTATTATTAACTGACTGTCCCTAAAATCGATGTTTTGAACACTTCGACATATTTTCGCATCTGTTTAACAGTTGTGATATAAACAATAAATATGGTCCTAGAACCTAATACGCATAATACATATTATTTGTTTCTTAAATAATTGACATCCATATTACGTAAAAATAGAGTTTCATCCACTGAAGCGACTTTATGTTAATGTTTTAATTTTTAATATGTATCAGTGGTCTGATGAAGCATTTGCTAATATAATTTTGGATAGGATATAAAATTTAGATTAAGGGAATATTTACAATTTTGCCATCACTGTGTTCAGTTTAAAAACTCAGGGAATGTGCTTTGTTATACTCTTCCAAATCTTAGATCCGAAGCACATTAATAAATCTTTATGTAAAATTATTAATAAGAAGTTAAAATAGCAGTTTAGTTTATACAACCTTACTGATTGTTTATGTCAAAAAGTCTTAGTACTGAATATTTACTGCAATTGTATGTCGTTCTTTACTATGTGATGTTTTAAATGTTCCAGGACTAGGGGACTCATGTTGTAAGCAACTTAGATATAATTTCTGATGCCTATTCAATTCTTATTTCATGTTTGTTAGTAAATTATTATTTTTGAGATATAAGGTATGTTTTGATGTTGATAAGTAGTTTTTAATGTAATTTAATGTCGTTTAGTTTTTAATGTAATTTAAATAGAATCGATATTTTACTCCAGTTTGCATTTGGAGGTAAGTACCGATATTGGTAATATATATTTCTAAATAATTTTAGTGTTTTTGTCAAGAAACCTGACCCAATTACTGTTGAATTCTACCTTAATCCCTTTGCCAATCATCAAAGAAAAAATAGATTTTAAATATGCAATATTACGGATGACTCAAAAACTACTCATCACTTACTTATATGGGACCACAAGACAGGAACTAGCTATGGAATCAAGAAAGAATCATAAAAATTACTACAGCCAGTAAGAAGTTATCAAGTAACACCAGAAAAATACAGTTGAATTTAGAACATTCTTTCTTTTGACAACTGTTGTAACAGTTTTAGAGCTAGAAGACTAGAGTTTTATAGTATCACTATTCTTACATCATACTAATATGATTACAGTAATTTGAAGTTTGGTCTCCCATGAAGTGTGGCTTGGGTTGGAATACTGCACATTTCTAATGATCAAATTAAATTAATTATGAGTTTGGTACAAGAAAATTTTATGAGGTGCCTATAATAACTATCTAAGATATTCTCAGATTTTTTTTAAGTCTGATAATTTGCAGTAGACCAGCGCGGTAGATTATAACATTGCATTGCCATTTGCGAAGATGTTATTTGTTACCCTCCGACCGAAAAACATGAGTATTTAACAAAACTCAAAACCGAATGAACCGATTTAAGTGCGGTTTTTTATTAAAAGCTTTGTCCGTCGAGTTGGTTGTTTGCTAAGTTTGATGGAAACAAAGGAATTTTATTAAATATACACTCACCTGATAACTAGTGACAGTAATTCAGATAATGTGAGCTAAAAGTTTTCCAACTTTGTAGTCGTGTTTTTTTAATCTTGATATTATTAAACTATTTAGCTACAGCCAATAATAATATTACCGTCAATTTGTCACTATAAAATTATGGGGTGTAATAAATCTAAATAGAAATCTCCCATTATGACAAAGACACAATTGTGTGTAAAATCTTCAATTATTGTTTATTATTAATTATTCAGCAAAAGTCAATGCAGATTTTGTAAATTATATATTTCGAATTTTAATTGTAAAAATACTTCATCTATGACTTAAAATCCGTCGATGTGCGAGGTTCTTCATAATTTGTACTGCGCCTTGACTTATAGTCGTTGGCATTAGTAACTAAGAGGAGTGCTTCTCTTGTGTGTAGACGTTGCCCGAGCCTTTCTTAGTGGCACCTGGACCTGGAACAAAGAGAATGAACTTGTAAATAACAATAATCAAAATATACAATAACAGAGTTAAGCAACTGCGGGCGCGATCGGTACCTAGATGGGTGACCGCTAGTGGTAAAAATTGCTCGAGCGTTTTTGTGCTTCGAAGGGCACGTTAAGCCACGTTGGAGGCCTTCGGATGGTAAAAAGACTTCCGACGCTTGGGTTGGCCACGAACTCCTCCACCAATCCGCACTGGAGCAGTGTGGTGGAGTATGCTTTAGACCTCGTCAGTGACGAGACACCTATGCTCAGTAGGGGAATAGTAAAGGGTCGACGCCAACACTATAAGTATACTAGGGGATTTGATAGATCCTACAACATAAAATACCAATTTTTCTATCAAATCGAATCGATTCTAAACCATTCATAATTCACACAAAAATGTTCATCAAAATCGATTACGATTACACACAAACAGAGGAATTATATACAAAAAAGTATAGATAATTGGTTAGTAGCTCCGTTGCTGCATGCGATTTCTGAAATGTTCAAATGTTTTACAAGTTGTACAGACTTTAACTTATATAATTATCTTGTAATGTCTAAAATATTCGTACGTCGTATAAAAATCGTCCACTGTAGGTCCCAATGCTAATTGCGGTTACTAGAATCCGTATTTGAACTTACGACGTGGGGCGCGTGCGAATGGAATTTTAAATGTAATGTAGGTTCCTATATAATTCGCTGTTGCAAGCGTTGCGAACCGGCGCTCATCGATATTTATGTGCTGTACTATCGCAGAAATATGTATTGAGGTAATTTAAGATTCTGAAGAACTTATACGCTACGCAAATTCTAGGGAAACCATTTGTGAACCGTCAGAAATAGCCGGATTTGTTCAATCTTCCAAGGTCGGTACTTACCAACAAATTTCTTGGAGATTATGTTTAGAAAATAAATGATTTAAAAATGTATAAAATATCTATTCTATTTACTAATAAATAATTTACCAAAAATTTAAATCTGTATTATCTAAATGTACGCCGACGCGTTTCTCATCCATGGAATCGTTTGTGAAGAACAAATTGGGCCTCTAAATAGCACGAAATGTTTATAGAACTGCGGTGTTTATAAACAGGGTTGTGATATTGCCAAGTACAGTAACGTGTGCGGACCGCCTATTTTAGTCGGAATTTCCAGGAAGCGTCGCATCTATACAAACCCGTGTCGCTCTCACAATTTCAACGTGATTTAACCTTCAATCGCTCGCCAACTCTTCGTCCGTCTGGTGTGCGAGACGATTTAAATCATATTTGCGAACGAGCCGTCGGTTTGTGGAGCCAGGGACGCGTTGTATAAACATAATAAATCACTTGCCTTTCAGTCTGAGTGTCGCGACAAGATATTTAAAACACGATAACGTCTACAAACGTTCGCGGTTTTCTTGACTTGATTGATATTGAGGTTCAGTACATTAATTATTAAGTGCTTGTAAACAACGAAAGATATTACCAGACCGTAACACAGAAATTAGTCTTGGATTATAAAATTACGATGAAATAAATTTCAAAATACTGACTTGAATTTGAAATTATTCCTTTTAGAACTGTAGGTAGCTCGTAAGTATAATAAATAAAAAACGGTTAAAAGTTTTTTAATGGTTTTCATATGGCTTGGGTTAAGCAGTTTTATAATTACGACTTTGTAGAATTTGTAGATATTGTAAATAGCTCATAAATGTAGCTTACGTTCTAAATATTTCGAGAATGTGAAAGACAATCCATTAACCTCTATCGGTTAGTATTTGAGGTTATAGATGTTTGTAGCGCAAAATTTGAGCTCCACTGCTCCAGATTATAAATTGGGTGCTCTTTCGGAGCGTGTAAGCTTATATCTAGTTGCCCGTAAACACAACACGACGGATTATGAGCAATATGAGCACATGGTAGTTTATTATAGACGTACTGTGCGCGTCCTACAGGTCCGTTCGACTACTTCGCGTCCGCACTGATTTACGCGCGTGTAATAGATCGTTTCGGTATCTTAGAATAACAAGCCTACATAAACGAAACTATTTACATGTTGCAAATAGGCCTAATCTACAAGCACGCAAAAATAATAAGGAAACGGAACAAAGCAATCTACTCTGATATTATGAAGAGGAAAGATTGAAGAAATGATTAAGAGAAATGTTTGTAACGAATAAAGTCAAAAACTACTGGATCGATTTTCAAAATTCTTGCATCATTACAATGCTATATTATACCAGTAACATAGGCTAAATAATTTTAAAGAGGTAAAGTTTGTAAGTTACTTTGTAGGAAGTAATGTCTGGAACTACTGAAACGATTTTAAAAATTCTATCTTCATTAAAAACCTACATTACTCTCAAATAAAATAATAGGTCTTATAATTTAAGTTGCAGAACATCTGCGAGATCAGCTAGTGTTATCATTTAAAAGCTACAAATATCTTTATCGCACTGTAAGGTAAAAAAAATACGGCAGAAAATGATAATGTGGTTGCAATAAAATTTAATTTTAAATTGTGTAATGTTGCTATGTCGAATTTGAATTTTTAAAAACGTACGATCGATGGTTAGCAAATATAAACGTTGTTGCGTACTTTGCATGCCAAAGAGCCTCGCCGGCCGTAATGAACCCGTGAACCCACTTCCGCAGCCCCGAAAGGAAAGGAAATTCACTATCGATTTGCGATTCTGCACACGACAATGATATTGTTCGCTCTGTTGTTTCTCATGGTATTATAGCCAGGAAACAGTATAGGCAGATAAGGATTTTTAACATATTAAACACAGATCTAAAATTAAAAATGATTATAGAATAAAATTCTACGTATTTTAAAACCGTAATTACCGATGCGTTACCGGTTAAGAAGGAAGAGAAAATGAAATGACATATTGGCCCTTAGTCGGAACAGGAATTGTTTTGACGATTGAATGAAGTAAGAAGGAGGGAGCTAGCCAGGCTCTCTTCACAGAATAGTAATGCTACCAGTAATTATTTTCATTACCTAATAATAATATTGAAAATATAGGCCTTACTTGGAGCCCTACCAAAAAGCAGGGCTGAGTTTTGTTTTCCATGCTTTACATCGTAAAATAAAAACTATCGATGTCCAGGATATACCATCACCATTATACAAAATATTGGATACCAATGTAGAAAACCAACATCATAACAACCAACAAATTAAAACGATTTAAAAAATCGTTGAAAAATTGTTTTTTGCTAGCACCAGAAAAACTGTTTCTTAAATAAATTGTAACATCGCACATCATGTAACCCTAAATCGTACGTGTATTGTGTTAAACTTACTTTATTAATTAGTTATTAAAAAATCTGTAGTTATAGTATTGTATTACAGTAACATGCGACAGAAAGGGAACGCGAATTTCAGTCTATTTTATTATATTTAGGCGTTCTGATTAATAAATAGATTTATATGCTAGTATAGTTCCTCTAAGGTTTAATTAACGCCACGAACTGTTTTACCGCGCGGACTTATTCTTCGTTACAAAGGCTAATGTAAAGTGCGCTTGTTGTACTGACCGTCAATCAATAGCGGGGCTGGCGGTTATGATAGATCGTCAATAAACAGTTAGATTGGATGAAGTCTATTATTGACCGCACAAACATCACACGAAGTTTTCGGTACGTTTCCTGGCGCGGAGAGAAATGGGGCCGGCCGTGACGCACGTTTTTACCTCTCTACATCCGTTCATATTTATAGGATACAGATTTTTTTACATACCCCACTAATTAAAACTGGAATAGGCGTATCCGAAATCCATTTCTGTTTCGTATCATAAATTAGTTGTTCTGGGAATTTAAACAGGATACCGTTTCGTACTGTCTAGTTTATTACATCAATAGTTCTGTTAATTAAGTATTATTACTAGTTGGTACACCGATATACTTAAACCATTATAAATACTATAATGCAATAAATACTGCTACAGTAACATATAATAATGTCCGACACATTTTGTGCATTTTTGTATATAAATTTTGAATTACTGACAATACGCTCACATTTCTTAATCAAGAACGATAAAGTTAAAATCTTCATATACCTTTTTCTTACTTATTCTACCTTATTCTTTATATTATTCTTCTTTTCGTGTGTATGTTCAGAACTCCTAACCGGTTGGAAAGTTTGTGACTATTTTGCGTGTGTTTTAAGTAGATTCGAGAATGCATTATATCTATAATTAGATGCGATACATATTTTATGGTGCAGGATAACATCTGCCGAGTACTAGAATATCGGCATGCTCCTTCAGATCTTTAAAAACAGGACGCCTCACGATTATTTTGACACCTAGCAGCGCTAATCATTATGGTTGTAATGAATGGTAAAATGAAACTATTTCTAATCTTCGCTTCTGATGAACTTCTTGTCTTTTTATTAGAAAACACAATTTCAAATAAGATGACATAGAAAACCTTATAATTTACAAATGATTCAATGTAATTTATACAGATTACAAGCTAGGTCGCTTACATCGATATTCATTAATACAAAACGGCACTTTAAACAATTAAATACTACATATAACATCTACTTAGTGTGTTTTTATAAAATTCTACGAACCCTAAAGCTCATTTGGTGGCACTAACAATAAGTGTTAGCGATTGCTAGTTACGTGAACACGAATATCACGACTTAACGTGACTCGACTTTGTTTTACACATAATAAACCCATGCTTTAAGCTATTGTTTCCATTGCAGTATGCAGCGTTGTAAAATTTTCAATTTACGTACAATGGTACTTTATATTACAAGTAATTTATTAGTGCATAACGGAAGATCGCAAATGCGTTAATGAGTAGCAATTGTTTATAAAGATATATTTATTATAAATACATACAATGAATTTAAAATTAAACATATTATTTTTGAAACTTGGAGTATTAGGTATTTTAAAAAATAAGTGTTGGTACTTTGTAGAAAAAAGATGACTAATCACAATTTACCTTTCAGGCAAGACGTTCATTGACTTCTGTCACAAGTACAGAAATTCGGAACGATTTGAAACTGAATGCGCCATTGCCACCCGTTGCAAACATACCTATTATGTTTCATAACATTTTTCCTGCACAAACGGAGTACAGATAAAAAAATATTGAAAATAAATTAAATTTGAATGCTTTTGCTTTGCTTTGCTTGAATTGAAAATAACAATAATTTATTATTTCCCAAAAGGGTTTATGAATTGAGAAATGGTTTTTGCATACTCAATTCTTTCGAATGTGAAAATGAAGTAAGCTACTTGTATTCACAATCATTTAACTCCTGTTCTCTCAAAGTTTTGTGACCATGGGAGCGATAAGCGGGTATTATTAACATAGCCGGTCGCGTATTCCAACGCATCGTTTATGAGAATGGAAACACGACACGTACTACGTCGAAATTGAGGTTCTAGTGTGTAGGCCGCCAACTACCACAATGTTTTATCCCACGAGCTGTGCGTCGTACAGAATATCAAGTCCTCATACATTTCTCCCAGTAAATGTGTAATTTATGTATATTGAGGAAAAATTTACCTGATTTTATATCTATTTCTGGAATTATGCAATTGAAAACGTTCTCTGTAGATAATAGGATATAGATATTTATTCGTAACAGGTAGTCTAGTTGTGGTGAGAAATATTTAGATAGTAAAATTATGAAGTAAGCAGGGACTAGTGTTTTAGGTTCGAGAATTGGACAAATTTATCGTTTGGGTTACTTATATTTGATGGTTGTCAAAAATCGGTAGATATGCAGGAAGTGAGAGGCTTCCCGGCGGCGGCCTGAGTGAAAACCTCCAGAGCGGAAGAGCTGCGATGGCAGCGGACAGGCTTGCATTACAAATTACTTCTTAATGAACGCACGTGCGTGAGAGTTACAGCCTTACGGCATGGCCACATTTGGCCTAGGGAGAACTAACCAAGGTAAGTGATTAATGAAATTATTTGTTACTAAAATTGAATTCCGCGTAACTGGTAAGAATTTTACGCTGCAATAGTAATATATATATATACGAATGTATATTTGCAAATGTTATATTGATAATGACGATGTTTAAAGTTTAAACTAGTATTTATTTTCACCATCAAATTAACTTATCTAAGAATTTATGAAGGCATTTTAACAGATTATAAAAGGAGAAAGTTCTCAATTCGAGTTTTTCATGTTACTTAAAAAATTTTGTCTGTTTATATCAGTTTTGATGATTCGTTTTTTATTCAAAAGTTGGTGCTTGTCAGGGTATTGTTATTGTTTCTGTGTTATCCATAATAATGCGTTTTTACTTAATGCCTATAACTTCGGAAATCGGAATATTTAATTCAATAATATTTAATATTTATATTGTATTTAAATTAAGTATTTTTTTTAGATTATTGACAACGTCATAATATATAGTAATCGGTTTCGACGCATTACGCCATATGCAGTCCACTGTGCACCTATCGACTGTAAACAGAACTGCAGTATTGGTTTTCGCTCCGAAATTTTGATCCGATCCATAACAAATAGGTACCAGTTCAAGAAACGATTAAAATCTTGCTATCGATAATAGGCTTAGAGGTTATTTTTATTTCTTATAAAACTTTTAATGCATTGAAACATATACACATTATCTAATTTGATCTGAAAAACATACCAGTACAAAACATGTTATCGATTTGAATCGTTAAGTGCATTTTTAAAACTGTTTACATGTCTTCGATCTTGAATAAACATTATTCCCGTGGGTGTTTGAGAGCATATAAATCACGCAGTATCTAACTGAAATATGTATGGATATGACCCCTGAGCTCGGGCGTCGGGCGTCGGACGCGACCGGAGCTCTCGGCTGTTGGCTTGGCTCAGTCGGCCCACGCATTTGTATTTTAAAACAGACTGGCATGTCGCCAGGGGATCCTCGCACGAGACTGACGACGCCCCGTAACGAAAGTTACGAGTATGACGGAATAAACATTCCGTTTTTGGAATACCTTTTTCAGTCAATATTTATGTACGATAATAAGTCTCCAACGTAAGACTGCGTCATACATGCTCGGTTGTTTGTTAAAAGTTAGGTTCTGCGTTCATTCGCTAAGCGGTTGCTACGAAATAAAATAAATAATAATAATAATAAATAACGCCACACACTCATAGCCCCGCACTAGGATACCCTGTGTCGTGGGTGCCATGGACAACACAGAAATACACACACCCAGACCGAGAACAGAAATTTAAACTCATCATTTAAATTTCGGCCTCGCTGGGAATCGAACCCAGGA
>DWJN01002210.1:0-15778 GCA_018248895.1 Carystus phorcus | reverse complement strand
GTATGTATCCGAGACCACATATTTTTGTATATTACAATACGAACAGTTAGTCCCACTGTAACAAAAATAAGAAAAAATATTGACAAACTTAAAGTTTGTCACTGCCAACCATTGCTTGGTAAATAATATACGAGTTTTTGCCCGCGGCGTCGCTCGCGTTACGAAACTTTCATCCCCTTGGGGGTAGAATTGATCAAAATCCTTTCTTAGCGGATGCCTGCGTCATAACATCTAGCTGCATACCAAATTTCAGGCCGATCCATCCAGTACTTTGGGCTGTGCGTTGATAGATCACTATGTCAGTCAGTCAGTCACCTTTGAGATACATATATATATAGATTAGTCAATTACCGTCACTAAGTCGTTAATACTATTATATTTCCTTTAAGCTTACCTAGCCAGCTGTAACTCTCTTATGTTCCAAAACAGCATTCAGTTTAGATACTTGTATATACCAACATTAAGAGAGTGAAACTTTTTTGAGGGTGAATGTTACTCAAGGGACTAAGAATAAAGGTGAACATGGATGTTGACCTAAATTATGAAACCCGTAAATTTCCTACCTAGTAAGCAAGCGGCTCGTAACGTCGGAATAATTTTTTTTCTTTGCATTTGTGACTGAAATGTCTGGATATTAAACCGCGTGAAAGTGTCGTCGGTTTTCTTATCTGTGAAAACATTGATGATGCCTTGACGTTTATTATCCGTAAGAAATGGTGAACATAATTATCTATACAATTAAATAAAATTGAGTGTCTGTTTGTAATATTAAAATAACCGGTTTTTACTATATCTTAATATATATAAAGTACGTGTCACGGTGTTTGTTCGCGATGGACTCTCTAAAACTAACTCTCTAAACTACTTAACCGATTTTAATAAAATTTTGCACACCGTGTCAAGTTTGATCCAACTTTAAAGATAGGATAACTCACATCTCAATTTATAGTCGCAATATTATTTTATTGCAAATTATTTGTTTAATATCTTACAAAGAATTAGTTCCTTAAAATTCTAACAGATGGCAGTGTAATGTAATTAATCGGCTAAATTGAGTATGTAAACCTTAGTAACAGGAACACGTGACCGGGTCTGCCAGTGTATGTATATAAATGTATGTATACACGTTGCATATACCAAATTTTTTTTTTAATAATTTCTATGTTTACTCCTCTCTGAAGCGGCTGGACCGATTTTGATGAACCTTTTGGGAAAGGAGATAGCTGATGTAATAATGAGTAGATAATTTAAGCTATTTTTATTTTAGAATTATAAGTTATTGTAAAACCTGCGAACTGAGTAATAACTTTTTTGTTAAATTCCAGCCCGGCCGAAGTCGCGGGCTATTTAAAAATATAACGTGCATTACGAATAAGTGTTGTCAATTGTTTTTTACGCAAGTTGTTTAAAGCAGTTTTGAATATCCATTTGCATTTATAAAATGTATTCTACTTATTCTTGAAACCAAAAATATTTTATATCAATATCAAAATTTCAACGGAAGAAGTATATTGTTATAGGTATCCTATAAGATCCTACGTTGACTTCCCTTTTCGCTACTAAACGATTGGACGCATCGTTTTTTGTGTAGATAAACAGAAAACCTTTCTACGTCCAAATCTATTACCTCTTTTATGAACCTTATCTCTTTATAGCAAGGTTGAATGTTGTATACCTTCCGAAATAGCTCCTAGCCAAGTAAATAGGTTATCTAACTAGCGGAATAGGTTCAAGGTCCCTTGCTATAGGTGTCGATGACAACATTGGAAGGGAAATCAATGTGTCCTTTTTAGGATTCTGTAGCTGATCAGAAATCCTTGGTTCTCCATGTTTGTACGTGGCGTAGCTGAGAAATTTTGCACAACAGAAAGCTAAATTTAAGTGGGTGTGAACATGTAAAGTGGTAATGAATTTTATCTGTCTAATGGTACGGAATTTTCTGATTTAAATGAAAGGAATCTAACAAAAAAGTAATTTAACGGGTCGCCCTGAAAATCAGTGGCCGCTGGCTTCTCACGGCCATATACTGAGTGCGTCCCTTTTTTGTCTTATGATAAGATTTTTTTTTCCTTTCTTTTCTTTCCTTTTTCAAACTTAAGAACGCTAAACCAGGCTATAATCCATATGTGTGTGTGCCAACTATATCCTTTCAGTTGTTTTTGTATGATTAAGTAAGAAACATTTAAAATGGTGGAAACCTAGAATAGTCTGCCTGGCAATTATTCCTAGAATCTTGGCAAAGTACTAATAAATCTTTAGCTTATAAAGGATCGTCCTAATTAACTGTTGAAACGATTAATAAGTCCATTATTAATTTATTAACGTAACCCATTTTCTATACATTAAAATGGGTAGAATTTTCCGCTTTTGTCATCGCAAAATACGCTGTTTTATTTTTAATTTTAAGAAAAAGTAGTATAATATTGATTTAGAAATTCCACAAAACCCGAAACGAGTTTCCAAAAACGTGGTAAAAAGACATGTGTATTCAATAAACAGTTAGCTCTTTTCTAAATATTTTTACCAGTCATCTAATTCGATTATATGTTCAGCGACCTTCTTCATATGACCTAACGTGACCTAAACGACAAAGGTAGGAAAAGGCTATCGTCATACCAATAGGAGAATACGCTTAAAATGCGCTTATTATATGAAACTAGATGAATCAGCAAAGTTTGTTTTGCCATATACATATATTATTATTTAAGAACTAATTTTATAACCATAAAAATGGTTAATATGTGTTAACGTTAAAAGCTAGACATAATAACATGCTATCGCAGACTTTTATTTAGATATTTTAGAGGGAAACAATTTTGTAATACAGGATTTTTGAGTAACTTTCACCGTTTACTCAGCGCACGCATAGAAAGCTCAAAATTTTGCCGTTTACACATATAATGTACAGGTGCATAAAATGTATATAAATAAAAATGAATTGCTGTTCGTTAGTCTCGCTAAAACTTTAGAACGGCTGGACCGATTTGGCTTATTTTGGTCTTGATTTATTTGTGGAAGTTCAGGGAAGGTTTAAAAGGTAAGTAAATATAAAAATGCCAGGAATAGAATAAAAAAACAACAATTTTCTACGCGGCACGAAGTCTGCCGGGTCAGCTAGTATATGATAAAAATGTTAAATTATAATGCGTTAACTGAGATATGGAATCAGATAGTAAATAGTTTTTATTGTAACTATCTTCATCGATATATCAGCTAATATTCGAACATAAAAATTAACATAATACTAATCTTGCAAAATCGCAGATAACATAATGTTAGCTAGTGTCCTCCAATTATAGATATTGGCATATTAATAACGCGATTTAACGGCTATATAAATAAAAACATGTTTTATGGCGTCAAAATGATTTTATAATAGAGATGTTATTGAGATTTATTTTAGTTAATATTTCTATGGTGATAATATTACTTTGTATTTATTTTTATTCATGTCATTTGTGATGACATGGTTATTGACACGATGTCAGTGTTATTAATATTTTCCGCGTTGTTTTCATAAATTTGTGGGCTTCACATTATGACTAAGACAACAGATGTTTCGTTAAGACGAAGCAAAACTCCCTGATCGCATACTTTGCTGAATAATGGACAGAGCTTGAACGCTATTCTCCTCTATTACACTCTGGCCCAGTAAGATAATGATATGACGCTTAAGCTACAAGCACGGCTTGTAGTCAAAACTAACTACAACATAGAAAATGTAAATGATAAGAACGCCTGGAAAAAATAGCCACATCAAGTTCCGCAAAGTCTAGAACTTTATCAGTTTAAAATATGTGCTGACGAGTTTTTTCCATCGTTTCTTCTCGATGTAAAAGCTTTCCGAAACGGTGGTAGGATCAAAAAATTACGTGCATAAGTGTATTGAGATAATGCCAACATGAATAAATGATTTTGAAATTGACGATATTCTACAATACAAAATACTTTATTGTGTACAACAAAGAATAAAAAAAGATATGTTACAAAGGGACATAATAAACATGCATTGAAATGACAGAAAAAACGGCCTTATCTCCGTAGTACCGATGTCTTCCAGACAACCATTAAAGTGTAGGTTCTAGCCTGGTGACTTATTTGCACACAGAGCAGTGTCCGATTCAATCAGGGCAGACATTTAAGTGATAGATAAATGTTAATTTCTGTTCGCGGTTTAGAACACATTAAATTCGGAAATTTCAAAACAAAATGATACGTGTATTTTACATGTAAATTAAGAAGTCTTAAACTTAGCGCGATTTTTACACATCTTGGCACCGTCTTTCCCATTGTAAACTCGTAACAAATTTGTATTGGAATAGCCTGATAGAATGTTTCTATGCAATGGTTTTTAACCTTGCAAAAAATACACAATTCATCAAAAGTAATTACGGATTCGGTTCGTGCGAATGTATTACGATGTTTCTAATTTAGTTGCCTATTTGGCATTTGACCGCCGAAGTTAAATATAACCTAGCTAGTTAATTTATTTGCCACTAAACTTGCAATATGATAGGTTACATTTGATTGAAAATAATATCTCTATTATTTCTAATATGATTCGTAAAGCCCTCATTACTTACACTGTTTAGAAAAATATAAAAAGCCGTTAGGGTCCTTAAGCGTCTTTCATGTAAATAAAGATAATGATTATGTAAATATTGACGATTGACTTTGATGTGTGACGTTTGACAATTATCATTTGCTAAATAAAATAACAGATGTATCGAAGCTTTCTGTGTATCCTTTTGAAATTATGTATTCCTGGTACTTAAATATTTTCATCACGGAATTAGTGTACAGACTACTTTTTCAATAGATCTTAATGTGGTACATAATTTTGTAAATAATTAAAAAAGCAAATTTTATATTTGACGAACTGCGGCATTGTGTATCTATCATGCCAACCATTAATTAATAATTCTCATTGGAGAATTTAATTGCGTGTTACATGTGCAAATGCAATTTTTGTTTCATTAAATAACATTCACTCTTATGGGAATTTCCTGGAGCTTCAAAGCTTTCAAAAATAAGATAACTTCAATTATTCAATAATAAAAACAACTACCACGTTCTTAAAATGCATTTGTTTACACCGTCATTGGAAAGTTTTCTGTGTTTAATAATTAGTTCTTGGCTCATGGAGAAGTGTAAAATGGCTTTACAAATTCAACTCAGCTTAAGCTTGTATTGGGAAAATGCCACCATGAATTAATATTTTTGAGTTGTAAAAATATAAAATTTTAAAGGCGTAACATAATAACAACTTCTATATTTTGTTATCAAAAATAGTGAATCAATAATTAAATGATTTGCATTACATTCACGAGTATAAACATTTTTTCCTGTCTGTTATAATAGATGCGTCATGCTTAATATTATTAGGCGTCAAATGTCAAGATTTCGATAGAACGTTAATGTGGGACATAAAAATGTGCTACGTAAGTTTTCTTTGACATTTCCTACAATTTATAGATACAAAGTACGATAAACTTTGTATTTAATCGCCTTTGACATCGGGCAATACGATATTTGTCTGAATAAGGGATCCTGGATTTGATTCCTGGCCGTAACAGATAAGTAGGAGGCTTTGTGTTTAATATTTAAATGGTTCTTTAGACTAGCTGTGTGAAAGTGATATTCTGTGACAGCGGTATAATGTAAAATGGCAGCCAGAAAGAACAGTTATATAAGTTTTTTTTTTAGTTTATATTCATCTTCTCCGATCGTAGAAGGTCGTTTGAGGAAAATACATTTACGATTAGAAATGTTTATTTTTTCAATCTGTACATGTTGAAATTTGGATAGAATTTATTAAAGGGTTATTTATTACTTCCGTATTTTTATTTTACAGAACTATAGAAACAATAGCAAATACCTTCATTATTTTCTACGAAGTTTTAATTAACGCAACAAAACTTATACGTAATAATTATGTTGAAATAATTAAATATTACCAATTAATAACAGTAAAGGAACAGGCATATAATTAAGTGGTCTTAATTTATCAATCAATCAATAATTTTTATTGTACACAATTATACACGAAACAATATTTAAACTCATAATAGTACAATAGGCGGCCTTAACATTTAATAAAACAGCGACCTCTTCCAGGCAACCATTGGCTGGAATTATTACAAAAAAGCTATTAAAATTATAAGAAAGGGTAGTGCACGTACAGAAAGAGAGAGAGAAATAGTAATAATAAAAATAAAAGAGTTTTAGAGTTGTAAAATGTAAACTTTAATTCAGATCTTAAACCCACAGAGATACGTGTACTATAGTCTCTGATTAACTATCAATGGAACTATTTGGAAATATATTTACAATATTGAATGCGAATAGAAAGTAAGTTCAATCGACAAGGTTTATAAATTGTGTGTCAGAGAATGTAGTGACAATACCGATGAATGATAGATACAGACAGAATTAAAAAAGTCATCGAGATACTAAGTACCGTATAAGAGAGGTTTTCAGCATTATCGTACAATTTTCTTGTTTTCACCTCGTTAAGGTGGCACAAACCGGTCTTCAACTTTTATATTTAACTTTTTACTAACTCATGATAAAGTTATTTAATCACTATTATTTCTTTATTTGGCCAGTCTTCTGAAAGGTCATTAACGGACTTTCAACTGTATCTTACATAAACAATTCGGAAGTCAAATCAGGAACCCTAGACAGCATTTTTGCTTCCCACAAGGTCATTGTTTAATTCAACTGTGCCTATGAACATGAACTTTCACGAGTGGACCTGAAGCTATTATAATACATGACATCATCTTTGATATTATAGGACTGAATACAGCTAGAATTATTTAGGAAACGGGTTTATGGACCTCTTTCTTATTGGCTGCAACCGTTTTATAACGATTTATGCTCCAGACTTAGACGAAGAAGATAAACACCACGAGGCCCTTCTACTTATGTTGCGTTTTATCATAAAAACTTATTATTAAATTGTGTATTGTTATACATATTACGCAATGCTTTCACTAAACGCAAGATCATAGTCTAAGGAGTCAATTTAAACTCTTCTATTAGCAATGTTAGACGGACACTCCAACAATAACAACGTTATTAGTTTATACAGTAGAACTATTGTTTCCATCAAGTTCAATAGAATCATTTATAGTAAATTCATCACAACGGTTACAAACTTTCAAGTCAATACTATACTTGTGAGTGATAGATATTTGCTCGTTTATTTACTTTCGATTGATTGATTGATAGATAAACCATAGTTAAAACCAGCTAATAGGAAAACTGAATTTGCATAAGATTTGTTAGATAGATGAGTATTTCAAAACTCGTCTCTTGCAAGGAAAATCAGAAATGGATTTGGATTTGTAAGGTGTTTAATCTACAATGGGCGATCAATTTTGATCCATAGATTTTATAAACTTAAAATTTCTACAAATTCCACAAATCAAAGAATAAAACCTATCAATTCTAGGCGAAAAATAATTTTTAAACGATTAATTAATCGTATTGACATTTGGCTTGACAAATTACGAGATTTCATATTATTTTTATCAATGCACTCATACGTAAACAAATAATTATTAATAAAAAATATGAAGCAAACACCGCACACAAGCCTGTGAAATGGTATAACTAAATAAAGGTCAAACCCATATCAAATATATATCGTACTTAAGTAGTTCAAACGAATTAATAGTAGGACATAAAAATAGCGACTTCCATTTATTACTATTTACAGAACAAGGTATAATAAAAACATGAGTTGATTCACTGAACAGTCATTCATGTAGTGAGTTCACAATTCTTGAGTACTTATGGACAAGTTTCATCGATATCCCGTAGGTAAACAAAGGGGAGTGGTAAGTGTGTTTTGAGAACATAACTTTTATGATACTCGAGTAGTTAGAAACGCCCGGAGTTGTTTTATGAGTGGCACGAATTGGAGCGGTTCCAGACACCGAACCACTGATGGTAACTATTGACGAATCGATCCGGCATCCAAGTGTTTTGAATTGCCTTTTTAAGTAGAGCGTTCCATACCTGGTACCATACTAACGAATGCTTCTTTTATATTTAGTTTGTTGCCCAACTTTGCTTCGCAATATGTTTGACCATTTGTATTTGTCATAAATCACTATTATATATATATTCAGTTAATATTCGTGCAGTTGTAACGTGAAATAATAGAGGCATTGAGAGTTCGATTATATTAAATTTATTCTAAATTATGACTTATTTTATTGTCTTCCTGACCTAACCGATGTTATTGTAATATTTTATTTACTTTGTATCTATCTATAGTTTATTATATAAAAATTCATCATCTGTTTCTTTATATGTGCAAAATTCAAAATATATTTGATAGATCAACGTGAAATTTTTATGTAAAACTAGGTACAGCTAGCGGCACGCGTTACTAAGCACATCCAAAAACTAAATTAAAATAGTCAGCATATTATAACAACACAATCGTTTTGATTCTATAAACATATAATTCTTCTATCCTATTTTTAACACAACGTGAGTACATATTAACTTAGTTATGACTTAGATGAAATCCACAGAAAACTGCATATTATCTTTGACTGAGTTGATACTAATTGGAGATCGGATGATTATGTTTCATGAAAGTAAACTTGACGTAATGTTAGCGACATAACAAAAGATAAAGATGTTATAATTGGCAAAATAATTACACGTGTAATTGGTTGGGAAACGAGTTAGTACATAAATAAACGTAACGATATTTCAGAAACTAATGTTGGGTGCAATAATACGTTTCATTGTTATAACAGAAATACATCTGCGTATTTCATAAACTAGAATCGTTCGCAAAACAATGCTAATGGTGATAGAAATACTTTGAGAATGCATGGTTTGTTTGCAGCTGGTAACAGAGAAAGTTATTTCACGTTCACGCGCCTGTAAGTGATTGCTCCTACAACAAAATATGAAGGCGCAAGTTACTATCAAAATGTGTTTTTAAACCGTATCAGGATAAGGATAAAGTTGAAATTGAACTGCAGATTTGATTTCTGTAATAAAATAAAATGCAGTTGCAATGTTCTAATCATAGTTTTTAAACGTTACGTTCTGTTAGATTCCTAGAATATTATCGAATCTTGATAAGTTTTATTGAGATTAAGCTGCAGGGTAGAAACGTGGATGTAACCTGTGATAATAAAAGAATATTTAGTCGGCATGGTTTCCTTTAAATCAGTTTTAATACATGTTAGAGTCAATTTTATTTTATCCAGCAAATAAATACTTTGAATTTTGTTCTCATTGGCTTTTATGTAAGGTTAGTTATTTTGATGTTTGTTTGAATCCGCCTTAAATATTATTACTAAATTGGTATAATATGGAATAAAAGGTTTTAAAAATATATTTTCAATAGTAGGTACTGAACGCTATTGTCTTGTTCTTTGACCAGTAGAGAGCCGGCCTGATATAAGATTGATTAAAGGTTTTGTATAAAAATATCTTGTAACAAATTTTTATTTACTCAATATAAATGTCAATATTTTATGCATCCTTTATGCTTAAGTACTCACCTCTCAAGCAACTCTCAAAAAGCACAAGTACTGCCTTACGCAGTAATTTTTCCAGATTTTATGAACAGATGGGTTATTGAAAATGACCGTTATATCTTGTGAATTCCATGGATTTTTGTGTGATAATTACGAACAGTACTCCACCATCACTACCGCGACCGCAAAACCATGTGAATGGTACATGATCGAAAGTATTTATTTGTTGGGCAATCATTCGTGTGGAGAAATCATTAGTTACATCGACATACATACATGGTTTTTTGTGCTTCACGTCACAGTACCTTTCAACACGAGCCATCTTTTTCCTCATATAAAAGTGTACACAAAAAATTACGACACCTTTCCATCTCACGTTTCGACCAATTGAATTTACTGTGATTGCTTTGTCACTGCCACGAGTACGTCATATCCGGTTCGCTGATGCTGAAGTTTTACGGAAACTGAGTCTTGCGTTTTAAAACCGTGACCTGATTTTGGATTTAAATTTAGAATTTAACATATTGCTGTTTTTGTATCAAGTTCTGCTTCGCTGACTGTAACATCAAGATTGTGGTTCTATTTTATAATTGATGTTAAGTTGTATTAAATAAATTAAATTAAAACCTATCCATCCATACGTCTGTGACGTTCACTGTTGGACATAAGCCGCTCTTAATTTGCATCACTATGATCAATCTTGAACTTTCTTAATCCAGATGATGCCTGTTTTCTTCAGGTCATCACTCCAATAGGTCGAGATGCGTCTTATACTCCGTTTTCCATTCGTTCGAGAACCTTCCTACCCCGATGGTCGCTGGTTCTTCGAGCTATGTGGCTAGTCTATTGCCACTTTAGCTAGCCAATTAAAATATGACATATAATCATTGTTACGTAAACTATGTCTATAGGAAATCAAACTATTAACAGCACATATCAAAACACTTTAATTCAAACTTCGATCATTTTGATCAATATCAGTTTTGTAGCCAAAGGCGTAATACCTCGTAACGCAGGTACTAGCCACATAGATTGATTAATAACATTTTAATAGCAAGATGACAACGACTAGATGAGTCACATGATAGTAAGTGTTCACCATCGTCAATGGACATCAGTTATTAGCCAAGAAACAGGAAAGAAAGAAAATATTGCCTCTCAAAGTCCCAGCTAGGACATGACGAATCTTTTGACGCTTAACTCTAGTAATAGGGCTACCCAAGCAAGCTTTGCGGAAAGATATTAATTCCACTAATAATATTATTGACTTAATAATAAGAATGATAATAATCCTACTCGAAGTCGCTTTTTATGATATCCTTGTCTGTCGGTATGGGATTGGGGTCAGTAGTGTAGGCCGCCTCAATACGATCAAAAACTTATAGTATGTATTCGAAAACTGTGCTGAAATCAAAGCGTAAGGAGCGTTTAAGTTTTATCATAACGTGTTTGTGAAAGGAAAATGATCAAGATAGAAGATTGACAAGTTTATCTGTCAATATGATATGTTAAGTATCATAGTGATCTGTGGTTTCATCTATCAAGAGTCTCTTACCACCATAATTTTCCATTAAATAAGAAGAAACTTTTAATTTTATATTAAATATTCCGATTCCAAAATCATACGCATCAAGTAAATACGCATTATTAGACAATTAAAACTGATTAAACATCCAAATCGGTACAATCACTTTAAAGTTATGAAGTTACGGACAAAATAGAGTTGAATGGAGAATCTCCTTCTTTTTTGAAGTCGGTTAAAAATTTAAAAATCATTAGTACCCATTTGAATTTTAAAAGTTTTGTGTCTGCGATTATATAAACTATAAAATTAAAATAAATTAAAATTATTGTACACGTTTATATTAAGTTACAATACATTTTCATGGGAATGTAGTTGATACTTAAAATTAGGTAAGAACTAAAAAGGAGAAAAAAAATATTACACCATTCTTTTGTGCTACGGGAAAGCAAGTATGCACGATGACATACAATATTTAGAGGTTCGTGCTTTGGATTCGGAACTCCGTCCTATTCGCCACCCCATGTATGTTTAATAAGGTACTCCCTAGAGTGTCTTTTTGAGTATAGTAGTGTTTACTCAGCGGTCGAAAATCAGTATAATCATAATTGAGTATGCAATTTTAAACGCTTATTTCTGTTCTTATTCAATTGTATATCAGAGATTCAGTCATGTTCTTAGGTATTTGCAATATAAAACAGTTCAGTACAAATACATACAGGGAATAAAAATATGTTATTTTTATACACGATAATACTTCGTCAAGCGCTCATAGCGACGATGCTTAGCGATCGAAAGAGTTAAGCAACTGCGGGCGTGGTCGGTATCTGAATATGTGCCCACTAGCGACAAAAAATTCTTGAGCGTTTCCGTACTTCGGAGATCAGGTTAGACCTTGGTCTCGTTTGTCATCATAAATAAAAGCTTTCGGCCGGCGTAAACACTTCCTACACTTGGTTTGGCCACCCGTCCGCCAATCTGCAGTGATATAGTGTGGTGGACCTTCTCCGTGATGACGAGAGATCCGTGCTCAGTAGTAGCCTATGAATGGATTGAAGGCACGTTAGAATAAATAAAATAACAATTAGCAAACGTAATAATTAAAATCTATCTATTGAGTGCTGTAATAAATTCATTAATGAGTCAAACGTAGGCAGTAAAACAATCAAATGAAGCTACACATTTTCACTTAAACACCCATTGCGAGGTGCTTAATACTTATCCTTAACATTTGACGCATCTTCAGCCTTGAACATTCAATTTCGTTTCCGATTGCACCACCAGATACGCGGGGCGTTGTGAGTCAAATAGTTTGGCGAGTGAAAGTTTACAATCGATCATACACGCGACCGGCGCGGTCGCAGATGACGCACGTGACGTAACGTGTAACCGACGTTTTGACGATCCCTTGCTGACTTTAACGCCAACCAAACAACTCTCTAACGTCAGCAACTGATGTGTTTAAAGTGTAAACATTAGTTCTTGTTGGTCGTTTTTCATTGCGGTTCTAAAAATAGTTTTTTCTAATACAACAACAACAAAATCCTCTTTATTGTACACCGAGACAGTATAATATTTTGGATATTTAATTTACAAATTACAGTAGCGTGATAACACTGTTGAAATCACAAATTAACCGACGTAACGCTGTAATTTGGCGTAACTAAATCACGTTATTCATTGTTGCACTAATTTCCTTGAGACCTTTTACCACATTCGGTAGGAAAACGCTTCGACCTCCGATTTTATAACATCCTATTTCAAACGGTTATCGTGATTATCTTTTTAAAGGTTGCGCTACTTTCGGTCCATCATAATATTTTTATTTAAGTGGTGTTATAAATTTAATGTTTATCAGTATCATCGTACCTTCTAAATGAAGTTTTTGGTTTCGTTTTTATTTAAAAGATGACAAAACGCAGTTCTTAACTTTCGGTATGTTTGAGCTCATTACGTAGTCTCGATGTTCATTTTGCAGAGGTTTTTTACGTAACTAGCCGATGAACAGACAAGCCATATGCTAGTAAATGGTCACCGTCGCCCATGGACTTCAGCCACACCAAAGGCGTTACTGGCACTATACCTTTAACATTATAACAATGGAAATATCGGCTCCTATCACACACTTTAATTACTTTTCTCACCTCTGCAGCATATATCACTATCTCCTCTTCCCGCGCTTTGTGATTAAGTAAATTCATCCTCCATCTCCACAGATAACTACATTAGCAGAGATGGGCATTCATCACTTCAACTTCTATGTTAATCTATGTTTCTTATTAAAGGAACTTATAATTCTTATAGGAGACGACAGAGTAATCTACACATACACTACAGGTACGTTTCCGGCCCAGAAAGAAGAGAGAAGAAGGACAGGAAAGTGATCTGGCTCTCAAGCTCCCAACAATACGATAAAAGAACAGAACAGAAAAAAACAAGAGGGTGGTAGTTTGTCAGGAGCCTTCACGGAAAGATAGTACCTACCAGTAACAATACTATTGATTTCATAATTAAACAAGTAGAACGTCAAAAAGATTTGATGCCGTTTATTTTTAACTTCCGCACATTATTCTAGATACGAGTTTAATGTTTTAGTAATTGTGTAGCACATATAACTTTATTATGTGAAAAATTGACGTTGGCGCTGGGTGTACATTCAAAGGAGTTTACGTTTACATCTATCTTTCTGAGTTTTTTGTAATTGTTTTTTATGTGAAATAAAATAAAAATGAAATAGCTGGCCGGATTTTGTTGGTTCTTACTCCCTGGAATCAGAATTTGTATTCAAGGCCGCCCCTATACGACTAAATTAAATTATTAATACGGCTATTTCGAAGCGTGCATTTCATAACTTTGTTACTGTCAATTAAAATGATTCAACTGTCACGTGCAAAAAGGTGATTCCGAGCTACTTACACTTATATAATAAGTGAAATAAGAAACCGGTTTCAATGTTTTTGCGCCAACTTTTTAATGTATATTCCGCTACGTAAAAAGTACGTCAGTTTTCAATGTTTACATTTTAGACCTAACTTTCACTTTGTATTAATAAATGTATTGTAATAATGGAAGACATATTTTTTCTATTGAACCCAAAAACAAGATATCAAAATTGTCAATACGATAAAAAGCAAGATAATGACACAAATTTTAAAGTCGAATGATTTTGCTTTAAATAAAACAAGTGTAATGAAAAGACTAAGACTTCAATTCAGGATTTTTTTTCACGTTAAAAATATAAAATTGGCGATTGTTCTGTAGGTATTACGATATATGTTGAAATATATCGAGACAGTGTGATTATATTCAGATAACGAAATAATGGCGCATTAATTAAATTATGAAATAATATACTGAATAATAACTTAATTAATTCACGAAATCTAATGAATTTTTTTAATACGTAGCTTAAAAATGATAAATTAACTACTTTTATTATACAGTCTGATTTTAATAACAACATATTTTGTGTTTTATAAAATATGTATAATGTTACTGAGGTTGTTTATAGTAGTTTTTGACTTGCGTTAATTTTCTAAGACGAAATATTGACTTTGACTTTAAACGTTATTAAATTAAATCGATTGATAGAGATATTTGTTAAATGTTTAAAATTAATTAATAGACATTACCTAAATTGGATGCATGGAAAAGGGCAGAGTTTTACCGAAGCGAAATGAGGTCAATTTACTACATAGTAGGTAATATAGTCTTGACGCAAAGTAAACAATTTGGGCCTGTTTCAGTTGTTTCGTAAAGTTTATATTTCGAAGAAGGCTGCGGCTATCAAAATTCAGCACGCACTGTGGTACAAGCCTCTTCTGTATTAATTTAACAGTAGACACGCATATGGCAGTCCTTGGGTAATATTTTGGGGCGTTAGGTATATTTGTAGCCTATACAATTAGATGCAACTAGTAACTAGACCAACTACATTTTGTGGGAAATTATTTTCAAAAGTGATATTATACATGATAGCTTAAAAAAATTAAAAATAGATTCATCCAAATTTTTTTGCAGTCATTTTTCTATTTCAATTACGTTTAATTTTTATAGATTTTTTTTTTCTATAAACATGTATTATCATAACTATATTATCGATATTACTGTACAAGAGTTATATACCTATACAAATTGTGTTGACTTTTAACAGTGATTGTGTGCATCAATGTTAAGACTCTAATGTGTCGATGGTCCAAATATCAAATATGATCAATATTCATGTAATTTTTGTTTACCTTAAAGAAGATTCCAAGATAATAACGTTTTTCCCCAGTCTTCAGAAGTGGCATCGTCCATCGCGTAACTCCTAATTCATCTTCATTGCAACTCGAACATTCTGGAAATAAACAAAAGGAGACGTAAGCAAAATATTTATCATGGCCACAAACACGCGAAACACATCAAAAGAACCTAAAATTTTCGGTAAATGTTCTGTAAATTTACCAAGTTTCTTTTACAAACGTAAATGAAAAATGCATAAATAATAAAAACCAAGATTCGATCAAATCAAATAGGACAATCATAATTAACAACTCCATGAGATTATTTCTCTTGAGAAATTAAGTAAGATTTCCACAATCAACTAATGTGATAATATTACAAAAGCAATATTATATTGACCTCTATATCGATGATAACAAAGCCTATTTTACTTGACTTCGATAATCATTATTAGTATCTATAGATAAATATAAAAATCTGTCTCATATGTAAAGGGAAGCGGACGCATAACTAT
>DWJN01002209.1:0-15779 GCA_018248895.1 Carystus phorcus | reverse complement strand
ATTAAAAAAACCGTATCAAAATCCGTTGGGTAATTTTAAAGATTTAAGTATACATAGAAATATAGGGACAGAGAAAGCTACTTTGTTTTATACTATGTAGTGATTAAGTTAGATCACATGCAATGCATATTTATGATCTAATACTCCTTTAAATATAATATTCCATGTTAGAATACTTACAGTATTCCACACATAGAGGGAGATATGAACAATACCATATGCCAACCACACACCGAAAACAAGTGGTTTATAGGTCAGTTCTAATCTCGTCACTGCCCACCCCTTAGCCAATAAAAGGAGGAGCAGCATAAACAGCGTCTGAAATAGATTGTGAAGAATAATTTTATACGTTTCAAGTGTAAATTTAACGTAATATCTACTGAAAATTGTCATATCGTTTCTGTCAAGATAGATCGGAGTGATAACGTACTTCAAAGGTTTCAAATTTAAATTAAAGAAAATGTATTGAATCGATATTAAATAGTATATAGTATATTTCAATTCAAAACTTTAGTTACGAGTATACTATACAACCAGAAGTCGCGTAATACAAGTTAGGGCAGTTCTCAAAAGGAGCGGTCAAAATTTTATTTTGCGCTGGATATAGTTTTATTGCAATTGACCTTTTTCGGACCTAGCTTTGTCTTGGGGAAAACCTCGCAAAAAAATTCAGCAATATTTTTTGCTTCCTTGGTTGTTACGATTGGATATAAGGTATATGTAAAGGACATATCCCAACCTTGAGTACTAATGAGCGAGAACCATGCCGATGTTTATTCTTTTAGAGGTACTCGATGTCTATTCGCCAGGCTCTGTACCAACTAGTTTTTAGATTTAAGGCTGACAATAACCCTCCTAAAATCGTCGATGAATTTTTTGAACATATTTTCTTTTGCAATGCTGAAAAGCTAAGAATTATGAAGGCAGATTATTCACTGCTTCGTTCTTAGCCAACATCGTTTCTGGGATAATTCTGATGTTTGATGACGAGAATATAATGTTTAAAACACATTTGCACACACAACAACTATAGTTACCATTATGTCATTACATATAATGGTACACATTCTCAGCCCCACACTAGGATTCTCTGTGTCGTGGGCGCCATGAACAGCACGCAAAGACATGAATAATCACATATAAACCAAGAACAGTAATTTAAACTAATTGTTACAATTTCTGCCTCGATGGGAATCGAACCCAGGACCTTTCGAACGGCTGTCGGGCGTGTAAACGACACATAAAAACAAAACAACAGATATATGCGACACGTGGAAGATAAGCCAACATTTAAAGTACCGAATAATGTTGACATGATTTGATATGATGGATTTGATAAAAAGCATGTACCTATATCGTAAAAAAGATAGAAACCCAAAATCATATGCTTTAGCTGTAAAGTTCATTGCTAGTATTTCTCAGACTGGAATCTATTAAAATTTGATTAATGGCTACCTACAATACACATCTTCATCAAAACCAGCACATTCTTATTTCCCACATATTAGATTTAAGTTAGTTTAGAAAAATATCTATAACTTTTTACTGATACGTAATCTCCACAAAAATCTGCTGTTAATATGCGAGAATAGTAAAAAAATGGTTGCCTTAGTATGACATAGACAAATAGGCTTCTTGAATATTGGGGTAAAATGGTGATGTTCTAAAAACTAAGTAATAATGATAAAAATTACATACTCTGCTCAGTATATCAAGTATATCTCCAGCAACTGATAATGCTTCAAAACCCACACCATCTGCAGCAAATTTTACTGTGTGCACAACATTGAAACATAGTGCTACAAACTCGAGAACTAAGCTAGAGGTAAACAACTTTGTTACTGGATGCCTTTGAATCCTGAAACAAACGAAAATTAGTAGCAATTGTTCATTTCATTTATCAATCTTATATGCATTGAAAATTATTACAATTATAATGTTTGTGAGTAACAGTATAATCTTTGATTGTTTATATACTAATAGGTAAAAACTAACAAGCATTATATTTAAAAACTGAGTAAAACATTGCTGTTGATATCATAATTATTAAAATAAAGTTACCTCACTGCATATATTTGTACTGGCATCAAAATAATATAACACAGCCAAAAGAGAAGATACAATTCAAGTGTATCTTGACGATCAAATGAGAATTGATAGAGCATGGTATTATAGAATGATAAGTTTGGACTCCCATTAACTACCCAGAAGTCATACTGTACAGTTTGTGGGATGTTTGTTAAGGTACTATTATCTGATGAAGGAGCTCCTGAATAATAATGCCATGAACAAGTTGTCTCATCAAGGTAGCATGCCACCATTGACACATACCAAAACCTGAAACAAAATTTAAGATGGAGGTCTTCATTCTGTACCACAGTTATTATGAAATGTGAAATGTGCATGACTATAAAACTTAAGTTAAATACATGCAATAAACAAGAAATATTGTATTCCCCAACTTAAAAACAAATATCATATATATCTATATCTTAAGTAGAAGCTTACAAATATATAGTATATAATATATGTATGTTAAAAAACTCTATCCTTTTTTTCTACTGGTACAATTGAACTAATCAATTTTTTATTCATATCATATTGTAAACTTGTGTTTAGCCTAGTAAGGCTGAAGTCTATGGAAAATTACCCTTACCAGTGAAATGACAATATTAAGCTTAAAACTAGATTCAAATTAAAAAGTTAATACAGCAACTAACTTTTGATAAATTCACATTTTTATTAGCTGACAAACAACAAGATACAATCAATATTACATATAGAGAATAGTAACACTAAAGTATCACCAATACATTGCTAGCTAAGAAAGGCAATAATCAAAGTTTGCGATTTATTTTATACATAATAATGTAAGACACATTTGGAGAGACCTAGAAAGTCATAATAAGAGATGTTACAATTCAGCAATGAATAGAACAAATCATACCTTGGTTCTCCAGAATTTTGTATAACATAAGTAAATTGATTCTTCTTTATTACATTCCAAGGCATATTCTCATCGACACACAACTCTCCTTTCTGACAAGGGATCCTCCTGAATAAATCTTGCCCAATAGCATTGCATTTTGGATGATAGGCTGATCCATTCAGATGTCTAAACATTTCCTTGCATGCTGTTTCTTTGTCTGCTATATCACGACTTTTGTAATAGTGTATGAAGTGTTTTCTATCTAATACAGCAAAAGTTATGGGGTATTTGAACTTCTCAGTAGACGTTATATTTCCAAAAATGTAACCATATGTTTCTTTTTGAAAGTGTAGATCACTCTTTTGAAAACCAAATTTTACCAAGAACTTGAAAAAGTCGGAAGTCGAAAATTCACCCTGAATATGTGTAGACGATACGGACACCAAAGTAGAACAAAATATTATAAACATTTTTGTAAACATTTTGACGTCAAAACACATTAACCATACAAATTTAAATTTCATGCATAATCTTCGTAGAAAAACATTTTTACTACATTAAAAGGAATAAAGAATAATTAATACACAAATCGGCACTGTTTGTTTTTCTTATACTTTTGAATTAATATAATTTCATTATCATACTACTTGCGCTACAGCACAAAATCACATAAAAATACTTTATTCAATATTGCCATACCCACAGAATAACCACAGATTGATTGAAAATTGAGGAAAATAAACGAGGAAATTACTACAGAAATGACTAAAGACAGAATGATAAAGGAGGACTACAGAAATTAAAAAAAAAACATAAATTAAAAAAATATGTGGAGAAAAGAAATATAAACTCATGTTTTTTTCTTCGCTATAGCAAAAACACGTTAGAGTAAATGCAGTACCTCGAAAAACGAATTAATGTAACACAAAAATACACACACACGATAGTGAACTTAAATGTCGATATTTCATAGAAGTCTATTTACTTTACATCACTAAAACACGCTTACAAAATATGTAGTACTTTTTTTTCTTTGCTTACAAGCTACAAGTATATTTTTTTAATGCACATGAACATTCACAAAAATAAATTTAAAAATATTAGTTTTGATAATCCAGGAAGGTATAGCATATGTGACTCATTTACTTTAGTTCTATGGTCATGTGGTATAAAGGTTTAAGTATTAGTAGCACGGCTAGCGTCTAGATCCATTTCAACTGTACTTACACAAAGTATAGCTATTCTATCCAGAATGCGGTTGTCGAGTGTCGAACATTAAGTCGGATATGCGCATTCGGATATTTTTTCAGGTGCGAGATTTAACTGAGATTTAGTGCGCGCCATAAATTTGCCACATATAGTCGAGTAGTATGACTATGTAAAAGGGAACATCTGAAATATGTAGAAATAATAATATACATTTAATCTATGTTTTAGTACAAATGTACAATACAATTATACTCTATGGGAAGTACGAATATGTATGGCAGCACTATTAACAATTAAAAAAAAGTTAAAACCATAGATGATAAAAGAAACTAATAAAAAAAGGAAGTGGTTCCTTCATGACGGATAGGATGCATAGTATTGTTTAGTTCTAGTTTTGATATCTTTTAAATTTATGTGAGAACTACATTCGTAATTTATATATCTATGATAGTTCTTTTCTATTAACAGTGTAAATTTTGGAGTTCGTTCATATTTTACCCTCTCTGATCGTTGTCGGTTGACTTTAACTTCGAGACAAGTGTAGCCCTATTCCTTTGTGATCCATAAACTTAATAGTTTTCTACCGATGTTTTAGAATTTACACTGGAATCTTTTTTATGAAACTGGTGCGGATTTAAATAATCCGTTTAAGTGTATACTTGGTGATTTATAGTTATACTAAATGAGTAAATTGAACTGTAACCTCAATCAGGCGGAAGTGATTAGAATCCAACCTGACTAGTTTATTGAATGTCTGTTTAAATATTAGTTCTAACAAAATAGTTTAGACGGCGAACTTTGCTACACTTTATTAACGCACTTATTAAGTGTTTGTAAAAATAATGGTAGAAATCGGCGCTCCTCAACAATCAGCTGATGATAATTTGGAAAACGCAGAATGGTATTGGGGTGATATTTCTCGGTAAGTTTAGTTTAATTTCTTTGCAGGTATGAGCTAGAAAGAAAATAAATATTATTAAACAGATTGAAAATGTAATATAAATTAAATAAAATAGCTTCTTGTTTTAAGTAACATAACTGCTAAAGGAAGCAGCATTATTCTAAAAGTTTATTTGTATTACAGAGAGGAAGCAAATGAAAAACTTCGAGATACATGCGATGGTACTTTCTTAGTAAGGAATGCATCAAATAAGGACAGTGGATACACATTAACAGTAAGAAAAGGTGGCACAAATAAGTTGATAAAAATTTACAATCAAAATGGGCGATATGGCTTTTTTGAGCCCTTTGAATTCAACTCGATTGTTGATTTGGTTAGGTTTTATACTGAGTATTCATTGGAACATTGTAATAGTAGTCTTGATATTAAGCTTATGTACCCACTTTCAAGACATCAAGAAAATGATGTTGGGGAAATGAATGATGAAACACTCGAGACTCGGTATAAGGAAATTCACAAAGAATTTGTATTAAAAACTCGAGAATACGATGAACATTCTGATAGATATATGAGGCTACGGGAAGAAGTAAAGAGTAAAAGACAAGCTCTAGACGCTTTTAAAGAGACTGTAAAAGTTTGTGAAGAACATCTAAAGTTACAAGAAACGACTCTGCTCAATGATGCTCAGCCTCATGAAAGAAACGATCTTATGGAAAATAACAGACAACTCATACTGAGAGTAAACAGCATAAAACAAGCCAGAACACAATTGCATCTCTTACTGAAAGAAACAGTTGAATCCAACTTACTATTAGAAAGAGAGATAACTAAATTGAAATCTGAAATTATTTATTTATATAAAGTTAAAGATTGCTATAAAGTGTATGTAAATTATATTAATTTAATTAATATTTTTGATTTTGTACAATGACATTCCCTATTTACAGGAAATAGGTTGATTAAACATGATTGATTTCCTTGTGTTTATACAGATAAGCAAAATATTCACTAAACCCAAATTATTCTTACAGGTGGTTACAAAGACGAGGTAAAAGTGAAGAATATTTACAAGCCCTAGAAGAAGACAATATTCACAAGCTTGAAGAACTCTATGCACATCAAGAAATGATCACTTGGATGGTTGAAAATTGCACACGTGAAATGGCAGAAAAACTTTTACAAGGAAAACCACAGGGCACTTTTCTAATAAGACCTAATTCTACTGGCCAATTAGCGTTATCAATATGTTGCAACAACATTGTATACCATTGTATCATATATAAGACTGAAAGAGGTTATGGATTTGCTGAGCCTTATAATATTTATAAGTGAGTCATATACTATATATTTTCTTATTTTAGCAGATAAAATTAACTTAATTGAGCGCTCAAATGTTTATGAATACAAATATTCCTACTGTAGTTGACAATCAATTATTTTTAATGCAAATAGGGATGCAAGATTTTGTATTTTATACCTATGTTTCAACCCATTTACACTATAGAAGAGATTTGCTGCGACCATTATTCTTGTAACTGGGTTGAAATATCAATATAAAATTGTAAATACCTACTCAGATTTAAAATCTTTAGTGTGTTTGATCAAATAAACTCAACATAATTATTTTATAATGTGAGGAAAATTCCTTGTATAATTACAGGTTCGACATCATTTTAATATAAATAACAATTTTATCACAGATATAACAAGTATGCCATATAAAATGTAAAAAAATATTTTATTTATGCAATCTATTACATACTCATGAAATTATTTTATTGTTTTCAGAACCCTTAATGAGCTTGTTTTACATTATGCTGTTAACTCATTAGAAGAACACAATGACCAACTTAGGACAGCACTTAAATATCCCATTTATGCACACTTGGTTAAGAAACCAGAAAAGAAGCAACATGATCCAGTACATCAAGAAACTCCATCACAAGACTCCACACAATTAGAATCTCAGCTTCAACCTCGCAGGCAAAGGAAACGACAGCAGTAGTTGCTTTGATATAGCAGTATGGGCTTTAATTCTTTCCCTAGTCATTTTGTGAATAAAACGACTGGTTAAAATTGAGTATTGTGAGATGATGTGGTACAGTTCTGTGATGATAAACAGATCAAAGCCATACAATAACAAAGATACTAAATACTTGACTCAGGATGGACATATTTGTTAGTCCATCCATCTAAGAAAGATTTTAAGTGATTTATCCGCAATTTAATTGCAATATTTTAGTGAGTCATGTAAGGGATTGTGTCCCATTATGTAAGTATTTTGTGTGTTAATTATATTACCTAAGATTGTGATATCTTCATTTATATTGTCAACCTTGAAGCCTTAAATTACCTACATCCAAATTTTGCTTTTTTTTTCATTTTTATACAGATAATGTTATACATTATGTGGTCATTATTCGAATAGTTTTGAACTCATTCAGGAATAAATAATTTTGGAATGTGTAGAACTTGAAAGAAGGATATAAGAAGTGTTTTTGTTGAATAAGTAATGCAATCCCTAACCAAGCTTAGTCTTTAAAAAATAATCCTGTCTAAACCTGTTACTCAAAAAATTATCAATGCAAGACCATAAGGCTACCTACAGTGGTGATAGAACTCATGTTATGTTGAACCTGTGACTACTAAATACTTTTTTGCCGAAAAATTATAAATAAATATTTGTCACCTATGCCATACTGCCATACTTGATTTTACAGAAATTCGTCAAATTGTATTTCCATTTATATCATTTGTATTGTGTATAAAACTGGCCTGTACAAAAATATATATAACTTTCCATATAAATTGATGATTATATTGAATACATTTTAGATTATTTTAATCTGGAATACTTAGCAAATAAATACTGAATTATTACAAACTTACATTGTTATGTATTGGGAACTAGAGTAGAACATTGACACTTTTTGAAATATCATCCTTTTAATGAACCTTAGAAAGTCACATAATAATGATAATAATTTTTTGTCGAACCTCAAATGGCACACTGCTGAACATGTCTTATACATCCAGCATATGCGCAATTAGTAATAGACCCTAATCAATAACTAGAAAATATTAGATCCTGTAAAAGCCTAGTATTTGATAAAATAAATTTAACAATAGTCACAGGGACCGATTGCATAATGTTTTAAAAAGATTACTAGAACCTGTTAATTCTAGTTTTTCATACTATGTATGTTCTAATTACTAAGTATTGACTTAAATTCGAGTTAGGATGTCCGAAAATTGTTATTTTCAATCCTTAATAATGTGTATTATTCAATAAGGCTTTAAAATTAATTCAGTAAGGACGAGTGGCGCCATTTCGCCTTGTATTGGTCTTACAGTAAGTTGTAAAACGTTTATGACATTTTAAATGTTCGCAAATTGTTTTGTGTCTGTAATTCGGATCAATTATAATTTTTTATTCAGACAACATAAAAGAATTTCCTTAATTTTTCACTAAATATGTGTTAATGTATGATATCAATATTTTCATTATTTGTTACTGTACAGTGCATAATTACCATACATAATAATGGATCACAATACTTGGCATTTGAAAGCACAAATTATTATATACAAATAATATAAGTTTCACTTGTTAACATTTCAGACTTGTTTAAAATAACAATGATACTTTATTAACTATCTAATTAATATGTGCTATATTGCACAATATAATTCACCATCTGGTGATTTACATAAATAAATAAACATCTCTTGTTTGATATATTTATTAACATATTTAGTATTGAGACTCAATTAAAATTACATGATTCATTTAGTGTCATTGGTCAGAACACTGGCCTTATATTTTTGTACAAAATTAAAAAGATAATATTATTGTTTGTAAAGTATTTTTTTTCTTTCATTGTAATCTTTTTGGTAGGTATACCATTATAAACATATTATTCATTATATATTTTATATTGTGTATATTTTGTTATATACCTTACTTGATGTTAAAGTAGCAATCATGCAATTTGTCTTCTGTTAAGTCGCCTTGAAATACTAATGATTTATAGTCTCCGTTATATAAAATTCCTTTATTTTCTAAAGTAGGTCATGTATAATTGTATGTATGTATGCTCATGAAAAATGAGACGTTATGGCTCTAACAATTTTGACAGATTACAGATTTGGTAATGGCACCATCTCAAATGAAGAGCATTTGTTGTGTTGATATGCACTGTCAATTTGTGTCCTGGTCCTTAAAATGTTTAGTAAGCATCAATGATGTAACTCGATATTTAACATTAATTTTGAGAAATAAAGTATGCACAGAACTGGTACCTTTTCAATGGGAGTAGAGCTTGATATAGATGAATTTGGCTCTGATATTATTGTGTAGATTCTCAGTATTTAATTGTTCCAACCTAAACATTCTTTAACATAATTTGTGTGAGAAAAGTGCACATAACATTTTCTTTGGTGAACCAAATTGTATTGTACATATTTAATTAACAGATACAAATATCAACTGAATTAGGATTTGTGCAATGATTTTTTTAATGTTCGATATCAATTGCAGATTATTGCTTTAAATGTATCATACTATGTAGTTAATATAAGATGTTAAGGCGAGATTATTGGAGTTATTTTTATAATTGTGCCGATTATCATATATTTATATAGTTATTAATAAGGATTGTATGTATAATAGGTATATTGTGTTAAAACATATTTCCTACCAGAATGAACATAATATATGGATGCGTTTGCAATTGCAGTTCTTTGCACAGTAGATAATCTAAAATGATCTCAAGCATAGCCCACAAAAATTATTTTATGGTGATACTATGCATTAGAAATTATAATGAACCAAATCTGAGAACATAAATAGATACTGTATAAACTGTCGCCATTTTATAATATAGGCTAAGTGTTATTAAACAATTTGTCGATAATTATTACTGAAGTATTTTTTATTATGTCGTGCCCAGCTACAATATCTCGTTAATAATACAATTTTAAGCCAATTAATTAATAATTTAGCAAATTTATTGTTTTTGCTTTTTTTTAACGATAATTCCGTAATCACGAGTCCCTGTTTGCATTTACTAACCTAATCTATATATTAGGTATTTTTATATCGAAGCAATTCTTCGCTTGTAACGTGAATGAACAAACAAAAAAAATACTTCATTCCAGACCTCGTCTACCTGACTTGTTTCCGTAAAATGAGGGTATAAGCTAGTCTTGTTTATAGTTGTATAGGTATTGCAAATGTTATGTTTTGTAGCAGATTTTAATAAACTAAATGTTTATAGGTGGCAGCTTCAGTAGACCCATAGAGTAACATACATATAGGAAATAACAACTTATATAAAGGAATAGTAGACCTTAAATTATTACCCGAGTATGCAACTGCAGGAACGGTTGATAGATAAAAGGACCGTCAGTGGCAAAAACAAATTCAGCTCTTTCGAAGAGCACGTTGAGCTTTCGGTCCCAGTTGTGATCGCTAGATGGCAGTCGTTTAAATGTCAAAGGTCTCCAGGCGTATGACAGTGGCGGAGTACGCTCTGTTTAGGTCTTCTCAGTGACTCCGAAAGACCCGTGCCGTATAGGACCAAATAAGGGGTTGATATAATTTATTTTAGTAGTATTTTTATTCTTCAAGTTAGTCGGAACAATAATCGCGGTAACTAAGAGCTATGACAATATTGTAGCCTCAAGTTTTGCTATTTCAACCGTTGACGACGACGTAGCGGCATAGCGGAGTAAGTCTGCTAAATTGAATATGTAAACCTTAGTCACAACAACGCGTGGCCGGGGTCTGTTAGGTTATATTGTTACAGAACAACGTCTGCTGGGTCAACTAGTATATCTATATATTTCAAGATAGGGAAAAGCAAAACAATTCGAACGAATGGTTTGTCGTGAATATATTCACAAAATAAACTGTCTTTTGCTTCGCATGCTTTAATGAAGAGAGAGTACTTTTTTATGTTTCATATTTCATTTTCTTTAGAGCTTCAGTTGAATGGCACATGAATCTACAATATAGCTACTATTGGCTGGTGGCCAATTAGTGGCTTGTGGGCTCCTTCCTAAGCTAGTTTTATAAAAATACATTAAAAAACTACTTCGCAACACCGTCAAAACAATCAAGCCAAAATGTTTTTTGGGCCATCGAATAAGTAGGTACCTACGTTACCATAATACTGTAATCTTGGCTGAATCCGAAAAAAGTGAAATTGATTACAGTCCAACAAAAATAATATTAACATATTGACACGCCCTCGCTTCACTTTGGTATGCACCTATTTTACTTTGTGTACAACATAAAATATATTTTGTTTATTTATTTATTTATAAATATCGAGTTAATTTTTTTTAGTATTATGTCTTTTATGTTTGCATCACGCGTGCCATGTCAGCGTGAGAACAAATTCAGAATTATGTTATAATGCCATCTACAGCGTTTATTTAATTGATTTGATTAAAATTTGTTTTCTCATGAAAGTGAAATATTTTTCCATATTAAAATTTAACCTATGACACTCTCCAGTCCTTTAGCTAATCTCCATACTAAATATAACATCGATCCGTTACTCAAACACAGACAAGAGAGACGAACGAACAAACATACTTTCGCATTTATAATATAAAAAATATGGATTCCCAGAATAATCTTTAAAAATGATTATGCTGGCAACATTGAAAATGAATACTCGCCTAAAGCTATACTATACCTCGCTGTCTTACCTCCATGTTTTTACGCCGGCCGAACGACCGCCATTTTGTCTATCTTCTTGTTCACTTGTCTGAAATCGAGCAAATTTGTAACGGAGTCGCTGTAAATTTGTTTTACAAATTTATGGCTTTTCTAGATATTCTGGAAACTACTATTTGCTGTATAAATCTGATGAATTGAGGGGAGAAGTACGCCATTAGCAGAAGTGCGAAGAGGTAAGATACTTGAATTAACACCTACTGTGAAATGACGCCGTGAAGTTCTCGCCTAAAAAGATATTATTTCAGATCATGTCGCGGTACGGAGACTGTAAAGTCTACGTCGGAGATTTGGGAAATAACGCTAGTAAACCTGAATTAGAAGATGCCTTTTCATACTACGGCCCTTTGAGAAATGTTTGGGTAGCAAGAAATCCACCCGGCTTTGCTTTTGTAGAATTTGAAGATCCTCGAGATGCTGAAGATGCTGTGAGTCTTTACTTATCGCAATCATTTCGGTGTGTTTAATTGTAATGAATTTTATGCAATTATTATAATTGAAAAAAAAATTGTACACAGATCCGCGGGCTAGATGGGCGGACTATATGTGGAAGGCGTGCGCGCGTCGAAATGTCCAATGGAAGCCGGGGCTACGGAGGAAGGGGCCCGCCGCCACGCTCGCGCCCACCGCCGCGACCCTATGACGACCGCTGTTACGACTGTGGAGATCGTGGTCATTACGCTCGGGACTGTACTCGTCGGCGCCGTCGAAGGTGACACCTATTTTCAGGCGACATGTCTGGATGTGTATGTGATACCTTGGTATGGAATCTTGTCAGTTCGAACCTCATATTTCGTATGGCACAGGCTGGTGAGAATAAACGTCTGAAGAATTGTGGTTAAAAGATTCCATCCCATTGCTTGTGATTCACATAAACCAATGATAACTATGTTATAGGTTATCATTGGCCTGTGCGCCGAGAACGAATTCTGCAGAGTCTGCACTTCTTATTGTCTGCGCTACGTAGCTTTCACTTCGCGGCGTGTACTACGCTTAAGTTGGCCGCAACGGTAACACTCTGCGAACTACGTAGCTACAGCCTACGTGCACTCTTCACTTGTCGAGAACTACATTGAGCATAGTGTTTGTTCTTCGCGTCGAGACACTCGTCTGTTGTAATCACTGCGTGCACTCAGTGAGTTACACATTATTACCCATTTTGTGTTGAGAGGAGACCATCTATATAATTATGAATTGGTTTACATTTGCTATAGCATGGTTTGAAACCAAATACATGTAAGGTTTTCATTCACTGAATATATGAAAACAAATATTTCAGTGTTTGTGCTAAAAGTTTAAATGTAGTTAATTGCTAAATCATTAATTTTTTTTTTATTGTGGCTATCTCTTTATCTGGATAGACACAAAGCCTACCTATTTTGCCTGATATCTGAAGGTATTCATGTTTTGTAATTAAGTGTGCATACAAAACATGAAGGACCTGATTATGTTTCCTTAACTAATTCAGTTCTCGCTTCTGTCTATATAATTCTGAATCTGTAATTTTACAATTTTAATGATATGGCTCTATAGATTGATGATAATTCAATTCTCTTTGATTCCATAATGTGGCACTCTCAACAAGTCAAATAATCGGTTTCATACACTATGACTCAATCTCATTTTATTTATCAACTTCAAATTGAAGTAGATATGAAAATTGTAGTGCAGTGTTATGATGTTTACAATTTTTTTAGGAAAGTTTTTGCCTATCTGTTTAATTGTGGCATCAAACAAATATCTTCCTACAAAATTAATATAGATCAGAATTGAAAATTTTCGGTTGCAACTTGTAACTTTAAACCTAAGATTTGTTACAAGGGAAATATACTAGAATAGACAATATAGATATTTTCCTTGAAAATGTAACACCACAAATAGAAAAAGTTTAGATTTGCTAGATACATTCAAGCGGTAAGTTAAAGAGGTGATAATAATTGTGCTGTAAACATACCATGAGTACATTTGTTTCTACCATACAAATTTTTCATGAAGTTTAAATTCATAATAAAGTCTGATAAATCTTCATGTTGATTATGGAAAATAACACATTTGATCTAACCTATTTCCTTTTCAAAAATGTCTACTGCACTTGTCGTTCAGTTAATATTAAAGCACATAATTGCTCACCTGGAGACAGGAATATCAGAAAGAATTAATTTTAGTGTATCAGTTTTTTTAATTGTCACTTGTCATTGCTGATATCTGAGAATCGAACCTATTAGGAAGTGATTAGGTGTAAGTGTTTCGGGATAACGTGGGTCTACAGAAACTGGATCCGACGGGCGGGTAAGAGTGGTCAATAAGACCAACAGTGGAGTAAAAAGACGTCCAGCATCACGGTTAGCCCTGTTACTTGGCAATGAGTGTCGCCATTGACACACGTTTCTGTAGACCCACGTGACCCCGAAACACCTCACCTAATCACAAGTATTTGTGTGGTTGAAACAGGTGTAACAATGGTTTATTAGGAGCAAGTTGTTTATGTTGTCCTAATTATATTGGTGATGTGTTCGCAGCCGCTCGAGGTCTCGCCGGCGCACCCGCTCCCGCTCGCCGCGGTCCGGCTCTCGCTCCCGCAGCCGCTCCCGCTCCCGTTCCCGCTCCAAGGGAAGATCAATGTCGCGGTCCAGGTCACGATCGCCATCTAAAGATTCTAAAAAGTCCAATTAATTTTGTCATCGTTGTGTAGTCGGTTACATAACATTCAATTAAATTACTTAAAATATGACATCACCACAGTTGACTACATGAAGTGTGAATTTTTTTTAACTTCACTCACATGAATAATATCATTCCTAAGTAGGTATTGACTTTATAAGGTACAATTTGAGTAAAATATTGGTTTTGTGATCAATATATTGCAAATAAAGCGAAATATTGTTTTATTTAAAACATTCCATTCGTCTTTTTTTATTTTAATAAGTAGACAATTTACCAAAATAGGTGATGAATCAAGTAGATGTTCTCCAAGGTGGGTTGTTACACTAGTTACAAACAAATAACCTCATAATAACTTGCATCGTTACGAATTTTGCTTTGTAAAATTATTTATAAGAAGGCAGTCGTGATTTTGCTTTTATCGTATTAAAAGTTTATTATTATAAATTTCCTCGACTTTGCTGTTATATTTTGAGTCAGGAAATTTAAATTTACTTAATATATCATTTATCTTAGGCTTTAGTTATTCGTATTCAACTTGTACGTTACGGTAGATTTCGATTATCAGATAATGTATTTGAAACAAGAGTTGATATCAAAACAAACATAACGAAAACTTGCAAAAAATGTATATATTATATTGGCTGTGCCTACGTGTTCCTTCGCCGTAAGGAGGCGTACAACGAGAAACATGTTTTTAATATAGTTTGTATTTGCTTAAACTAATAAAGTAGGTACCTACTTATGTTATCTAATCAGATTAATAGTTATTGATTAACCTTATCGATGGCGAATATCAATTGAGAAGATTTATGAAAGAATTTGAGGCGCCCATAGCGCGGTGGCTCACGTGGATCCTATGCGATCGACAGTTATGCAACTGCAGGTTCGGTTGGTACCTAGATGGGTGACCAGTAGTAACAAAATTTTCTTGAACGTTTTTGTGCTTCAGAGGGCACATTAAGCTGTCTATACCGGTTGTTAACGTAAATAATAGTCTTCAAGCTATTTCGGAGGCATTCGGGCGGCTTAAAATCATACGAGTTGGTCACTACACCAATCCACACTGAAGTATGCTCTAAAAGTCTAGACCTCCTCAGTGATGAGAAGAGACATTAGTTGAGGGTATTAATAAAAATATTAATGATTGAAGGCAATTTAGATCAAGTTAACTGATCGTTTGAAAATTTATCGATTAATAACCACCACTGCTGTCAACCAAGCGTTGCCTATCGATTGTACATGGTAATCTTTGATCGATTGTCTATCGATAGATAGTTAGTACTATCGAGATGTCGATAATGAAAACTAGTCATACTACCTACCTATTG
>DWJN01002208.1:0-15781 GCA_018248895.1 Carystus phorcus | reverse complement strand
GGTAGATGCAAAATATTTGACGTTTCATAAGTGTATTTATAAATACCTACGTGAAATAAATGATTTGAGTTTGAGTTAAGACAGATCTTCACTATTAAAATTCATCTAGGTACAGTGCCATCTCCATAATAATCCGATTTTACAAGAAAAAATGCAATTATATTTTATGGGCCGTTTTCAAGGAATCTACTTTTTATTTATAAAAATAGCTCCATTAGATAAGGTCACAAATATTACCAACGTCACCAGTCTTTGTTTATTGATTTGTTGGTTTAATAAGTTAAAATTACACTCAACGTTCTTGAACTCGGAACGGGCTAACTCATAGCGTTTGTGGGTTATCTTATCTACAGCAAGTTTATAAACTAACTAATATTGTGTAGTATTCGCTAGAATTGGAATAAAAAATTCTAACTACGTGGCAACTTTTTTCTTCTTCGAGTTCAATATAATAATTAAATATAATTATATGTGGAAAAAACTGCATAGAGAATAAGGCTTCACGAGTATTAAACGGTTGCGAACTTAAAGGATAAAATACTTCAAGTTTAAAGTTTAGAAGTATAGGCATCATCAAGACTTATCTGTTCAGTCACATGTCATATTCCAATGAAACATGTAACGTAAACTTATGTATCGAAATATTAATATTAAATTCTCTCATGATAACGTAGAGATGTCAAAGCTGCGAATGATGAATTAGGTACTCCTGTGACCTTGACCTCGAGCAAACGTACGAGGCCCGAGGGCCGACGGCGACAGGTACATCTGGACACGGGCTGTCGAATAATTATTGTAATGTAATGTAACGACCACTTGCTTACATTCGATCTCACGAGTAATACACCAAACAATGCAACGACCTTCAAACCATCCTTAACGGGCACTTTTATTGGCGCTTTTTATGTAGATACTTTTTACGTTTGCCATAAAATTTACAGAATTGTATTCTAAAATGGTACGTGTTCGGAAAATAAAGAAGGTATGATAAACTTTCAGTAAAGTGCTCTCAAAAAATACTATCAAGTTATACAAGATAGTCGTTTAATCAAAAGGATTCATGATTTTATTCATTAAGCAATTAGCCTAGCTTGAAAGCCAGTGTTGTCTTTTTCTTCTCTTTTTTCTCAACCGACAACGCATTGCATTGTTATTTTTTTTTACGAGCAGACGAGCCATCCCATAATGAATGGTCCCAGTCGCCCACTGTCCTCCACGTTCGGTACAACCAGCACAACGCCATTTCCACTCTTAAAATGATTATTATTTGATCATGAAACAATGAATACTATAAAATAACTCAATAATTATTGACAACTTAAAAGGTATACCAAAATAAATTATTATAATTAAAAAAAAGGTTATTCATTAGTGTACATATCTTGCGGCGTTAAGATAAATGTATAAAATGTTAGCTTGAAACAACAATTGTTTTTATTTAGTAAAAACCGTTTCCTGCGCTTGCAATTATTGAAAGAAGAATAATGTTCAATTGTAGGTATATATTTTCCTTCTGTTACCCTTTTTTGTTTTGTTAAAAACCAAATAAAATTGTACTAGTATAAATGTGCTCATTGCGATATTGTTCTAAATACAGATGTACATTTAAGTTGCTTAATAACACGTTTCTAGTTTGATCCTTTGCCAATTCGCCACTCGCCTTCGTTAAGAGGATTGTTCAGTTATTATAAGTGAGAAAAACCTTAACCACAAAATGGGTGCGATCTATATAACATTTGTGTACGGAGCCTAATTTTTCAATAAGCATTTCCCGTTTTATATTCGTCATCATTGTTCCAAAGAAAATTATTGTTCCCGATAACTCAATAATTATTAAACTACATACGATTTAGCATTAAACCTTGTGGTGTTAGGATTATGGTGGCAATATGTAATGATGTCGACAGACAGTATCAACGCGGGTCATATATTACAAATAACTAGATGAACAAAACATTTATCTGCCACATAAATGTTTGCTCGGCAAGCAGACTTCCTACCGACTGGTTGCCAATGTATGTAATTAAAATTCATTTGTTGTAGTGAGAGCTGCGATTTAAAGCAACCCAAGGCTTATTGATTGATTAATTGAATACAAAAAATTGAATAAAAAGACTGATATAAATAATATAATTATTTTATAAAGTTGTTGAATTTTATTCCACAAGGTCTCTTTTGTTACAAAATTTTGCCGCATAATATAAATTTGAGTATTTTTATTATTCACTCAATCAAAATGGTTTTCGATTGTGACTGTAAACGAATTTTCCTGCATTGAAATATCCAATGATTTAATTTGGAAAAGTATTTTGTTAAAACATTTCCTGAAATAACCCGGGCTAACTATGAATTTTTCCGACAAAAGGCACTTTTAACACACACGACTTTTTAATTCAAAAACTGGGTCAAACGTATGAATACGGCTTTGTGAATATATTTTTCGGAACTTTTATGGTTCTATACATTTTTGCTGGACAGAAACTTTGAAAGTTTACCATCGATATTTTAAAATATAATAATTTAAGATCAACATAAGTTAGAGCATAACAATATAAGCAATACTTATGTATGTCCCTACACCGTTGTTAATATCTTATCTCACATTAAACTACGAG
The DNA here is from genome assembly GCA_018248895.1 of Carystus phorcus. Lineage (NCBI taxonomy): Eukaryota > Metazoa > Arthropoda > Insecta > Lepidoptera > Hesperiidae > Carystus > Carystus phorcus. The sequence continues at coordinate 13,166 of DWJN01002208.1, read as the reverse complement.
AAATAAACACAAACTATGTAGTACGTCCGTGCTGTGTTATGCATTTTATTAATTTTTCAAAAACAAATGCTAAGGCCCAAGGTAAAAAAACACTCTATCTTTCACCCTTTCACCATTTTTACTTTATAGTATATTTCTGATATATTGCCATAATCAAAAATGACAATCAGCGATACCTAGATACGTAGTCTGGTCCTTGTAACATTTATTTTAGAGGTAAATCTGCGTTCAAATACAGCTACTGCTTATAAAAAAAATATAAAAAACCATTTGTTTTAACTCATATGAGAACTGGTTGCTTTTGTAATACAAGAGAATATGGAATTACCAAAGTATATAAAGAAGCTTCAACGAATATACACACAAAATAAAAGTGTAAATGACGAACCAAACAATTGAATCAGAGTTGCTACATAATTTAGTAGCTTACTTATTTTGCACATTTGGCCATATTTCATTTATGCTGTACGAACTGTTTAAATGGCAATTTCACACTTTTTTCCTTGCAATTTCTTCATATTTTCTCACCTTTTATACCTTCCTCGGACTTCATGAAATATTTCAAAATCAAATTAGCCAACTTACTCCAGCCGGACTGATTACTGACCAGTGATGGCCCTTGCACGTTACCGGCCAAAATATGTATAATGTTCACGCTTAATAAGAAACTCTCTCACTTTAAAACTTAAATTAAATTTACCTATATAGGTGGATTTTAGAAGGGAAAATAGGTTTTGTTGGTTCCAAATTTCTGCATCTAAATGAATCGGTTATTTAATAACAGATCTCGACTTACAGACTTCATTTATCATTTCACATAATATTAAACACATACATAATTCGGTGCGTCACCTGAATATACATAGATCGCGGTTAACTAAGGAAGGCCTTTTATTTCGCCCAACAATACGCCGTCAACGAGCCTCCCCGCCTCGAATTATTCACTCCGCTCTTCATTCGTTTCTCTTGACGTACAAATTGTATTCGTGAGCTTAAATTATTGCGTTACGTCGTCCCGAATACGAATTATAATTGTGTGCTTACCATGTCTTGTGGGTTGTTTATGTCGCGGCGAAAATCGCTCGCTGCTCGTTTTATGTTAGCTGCCGCTGACGAATTACTTTTTGATTTGCTACACGAAGTTTTAACGATTTCAATTGATAACGCTTTCACGCTGTTATTTGACATCTTGAGGTATATGAGGTATATTTGATTTAACAATATTAGGTAGGTCACGAATGCCCATGATATCTTCCAGGGAAAATAGGCATTGTGATTTGGAAGCATTCTATAGTCAGTTTGAAGTTGTATTGAGAAGATGAAATTATTTTTTTGTCCTCCGTCTTAATACTTTAGGGGACGAAATTTTTAAACCAATGTTAATACATAAAATTCCTTTCCAACTATTACTCCAGTATGTGGTCATATCTAAACATGAAGGAAATTACAGTAAATGTTAGTGCTCATATTTTCCTCATTTAGTTCATATCCTGAACTTTATGAAACTTATATATTGCATTTTTGTATTAGCTTCTAATTTGTGCTAGCGAACTTCTGTAATATTCAATGCCAACAATTTATTCCATTCTATTTGTATTATTACACTATTTCATTGCAAATAACCAATGTAATCCTCAAATGACTGACACCTACGCTCGGTAATATTTAACGTCAAAAGTTATAAACAAGGTGCGCATTTGATTTTTATATGCAGTTACAAGAAAACTGTTTCATTCAACATCTTTAATCGAGTTTAATAAAATTTTCTCCTTATCTTTTCCTTAAATATTTCCATTCACCGTCGCGGAGTGGCGGAGTAACAAAACGTATAGAATACACAGTTCAGTAGCGACCGATAGCGTAGCGCCGATGAAGCGGCTAATTCAATCAGTGATATCTATTCACAGATCCAATTTACTTGAGAGAGTGGAGCGGGCTCCTCGCTCTCACCATCGGTTTCCTCCCATAGTGCTGCGAGCGCCTATTATTATGAATTTATTACTGATCATATCAGAGTAATTTCAAAATTAGATAACATTTACATTGTAAATACAATCCGGCTTTGATCTGATTTCATAGATCAGAAGCTTGTAGTATTATGAGTTAATTAAAATTAATAAATTGAAGTATCTTCAGCAAATATATACAGGGCTCGGTTTGCCAATTCAACAACAAATCGTAGATTGATATGTATTCTTGTAAATATAAATATTTAAGCAAACGGTTCTTTTATAATTACTATCTATTATAATAAATAAAGTCTCTGTCCACCAACATGTTACATAAAATTTCTAAGAATATTCCGTGCCGACCTTACGTTGACCTTTCCCTTTTCCAAACACGGCCATTTTCCGACGTTGTTATAAAGCTAAGTTCAGTTTCTTCTAAGTCAGTCAATTATAAGCGATCTAGGTAAATATTTTAGCGAATATTTATTTATATATAACGAAATACCGTTGTATAATAATATTTTGAATGGAAAAATTGAATTAAAAAAACAGATCGAGCAGAAGACAAAAGATAAACAAGACATGATTTTAAAAGAGAATTATTTACCTATGTGTCCGTGTATTTGTTGTTACATTCAGTCGCAGATCCCATCCCATGATGGTTCCCTGCTCTGATACATACACTACAATAAATATTCATAACCTTCGTATTCACTTTCATATTTCTATGTTTTGGAAGCCGATAGCATACGACGTTTTATTCAAGTGGGTATTCTTCAATACTGTTCACCGCTTTTTAGGCCGTATCGGGACGGCATTGATGGATTATAGTAGATCAAAGTTATTGATAAGAAAATTAATATTATCTACTACTTATATTACTATCTTTTAATTAAGCCCATCTGGCTAGCTACCATCTTCTTGCTCGACTCAGCTACTTAACGATCATGTTGCGACTGGGAGTTTGAGAGCCAATACTTTCTTTCTTGTCTATTCTTTCTTCGCCAGCAATGCATCAACGCCTTTGGATGCTTTAAAACCTTTGAATATAAACTTCAATGTAATATATTTTATCTTAAGAGAAATTCAATAAAGATCTTAATCCATAATTTATTTAATATAATAACGCTAAATTATGTAACTTCGGTTCATCTTGAGTCCATAGCTTACAAGTAGGGGATTAGAGCCGGACTCCACAACATCTAGGTAAATCTAGATGGTCCCACTCTTCTTTTAAAACCGATACGAGTTTTTTGCAAACATGTTTTGTTGTGCAGTGTTAGAGAGATATAAATACTTTTCCCTTTAAATTTAAGTATTTTTTTCATGAGGGGTGATCACTCATGATCGGGTGAGTCATTTGCTCGGTTGATCTATATTTATATCGAAAAGTAAGATGACTATTTAAGTTTCCTTAGCTAAAGCAAATATCTCGTGGATAAGCAAACTGATAACTAACCGTAATTACGGTAAATTAATATTAAGTGACGTGACGTCACTATCTATCACTGTTGCATGACGTTTGACGGTTTGACTGCATCACATCCTAACATTTTAAATGCATGATATATTAGCGTTCGTGGTTGGCTGTAACCGGGAAGAATTTTTGGGCTTAGGTGCTAGGAGCAATATCCATATATGTAGCACATGTACTTAGCCAACCATCGTCAAACTCGACATTTATCAAGCGATGCATTTCAGGTGGTACGAAACTACGAACTTCACATCGAGATCGTGCACCTGCTGTCTATCGAAGTTGAAAAATGAGAAAAAAAATATCGGGAAAATCACCCGGATTTATCCGCACTATATTCCCAGCTATTTTCACGGGCTATGAATTTCGGTCCTCGATTCGTTTGAGTGCAGGCGCATTTATCCAATCGAAGGATTACGTTATTTTGATTGGGTAGAATTATGGCTAAAATGTGGTGGAAATATTCTATTATACGTGAAATTTTTACCATATCATTGAAAGTGCTTTACCCCGAAACGCAAGCTGACGTGAAATCTCAAGATTAACAGTGCATTTGCTGTAATTTAAAGTTGATCGGTTTATTCAGGTTTTACGCGACCTACTGGTGTTAGATTATATAAACTTCAATATTATTTTCTAATCCAAACGGTCTCATATAACATATACGAGTACATGTACACATTATTATAAAGTAACGTCTGTCTGTCTGTCTGAACGCACTACTTCCAAACAGATTTTCATACGGTTTTCATGAATGGATGGAGTGATTAAAGGTGAAGGATTTTATATATAATTCATTAATATTTTCTGTAAATTGTATAAAATATGACGATTATTGTTGAAGATGATGTATAAAATTAGGCCGATTCAGAGTTTTCATTGAATAAGTTGCTTAATGCTTTCAATGTACACATAACAAAAAAAAACTCTTTAAGTAGGTCCACAGTAAAGTCTGCGATAACAGCTCTACATTATAGGAACAGCCATTTTATATAAAAATATGGTCACAGATAATGTTTTACTTGGAAAGCTATTTAGAAGCATTAGATATTACATCTTATGAAATTAAATACGTTAGTTACCTTCCGCATTTCATGTACATTGCAATTGCCCATACACCATACAATTTTAATCAATACGTTAAGAGTTATGGCGAAAATAAAATTAACGTGCGCCAAAGAAATTCAACCGATCTCTACCTTACACCTGATGTAAATATAAATGAAATAATATAACAAAATGAAAAACTTAAAGTTGTTTACTTTGTTCACATAGTCAAACACATACCGAAGCGAAATGAGGGCGGTCGCTACTACCATATTGAAAAGTAGTTATCTCCAAACAAACTCCATATCTCTTTATTATCACAACATAGCTAAAAACTTAATTATCAACGTGGACAGATAATATAATGTACGTTAGACTTAACTCTATATGTACTTCAGAAAGTCATGCTAACAGGTCAAACAATAACATGATATTATAGTAGTCGAGCCAGCAGTTCGTCGTACGTAAAATAAATATCAACGTACGACGTTAAAAATGAAATCAAAAGAACTGACGAAGGTTGAAAGAAGTAATACAAGTCACCATATTTTTTGTCAATATTTCGCGGAAAAAAATTACAACATTAGACACAGCAATAACAAAAAATATATTCTTTGTTATGCGGGAAAATTTCTATTTCCACGAATGACTTCACACGGAAAAGATATCCCATAACATACGGAAGAAATTGATTAGGAAAAGTTATTATTGGGTGGACGATAACGCGGAGACAATGTAGAGATATAAACTTCCGGAGTTATGTGCTCCCTGGGCACTTTAACAAAAGTTATGTCGATGGTGGTACAGCAAATCAATAAATAATTCGCAATATATTTGTAGTTACCCGTAATATAATGTACATAACTCCTCTTTACTTGATGATGCAATATTTTCAGAAGCGTTTATTTCGTGACAAACTTTTAAGGTATGAATGAATTTGACGACCCGCGTGGCGCAATGGTCAGCACGCCAGACCGCCGTTCGAAGAGTCCTGGGTTCGATGCCCAGCGAGGCGGAAATTTGAATGATGATTTAAATTTCTGTTCTCGGTCTGGGTGTGTGTTATTGTCTTTCTGTTGTCCATGGCACCCACGACACGGGATATCCTAGTGTGGGACTATAGAGTGTGTGGCGTACATGTATACTTATATAACCCAAAACTAAAAGGAAGTATTCTAAATTTTGAGAACCCATTGATACATTATATTGAACTGAAAATGACTTACTTTACATGGCAGCTAGTTTTTAAATACTTAGTTCTAATTTTTACTTGACAATTATTTTCGAACTTTAGATCGTATTACATAAAACCGAAACCTAGTGCGGTTACTCATAGTTTTTAATTTAATAAAATAAATAACATTATGACAGCGACACCGAATGTGATTACTTAACAAATTGTCATAATTAACATTTCACAGAACTTTATTAATGCTACGTCAGACAGAAGCAGTTCTGTTATCAAGTTCGTTAGTTAAGATTCCCTCGATATATTTGCAAACCGAACTATATTCTCAGATGAGCCGTTTCAAAGTTGTAATATCATAAGTTTGTTCTTCTTAGTTCAAAAGCGTCCTAAGCGATAGTCTAAATTAGACAGAACCGACTCGAAATTCAACTTTGATGTGCCGAGCCGATCAAAAAGTTAACACTTATGGATGTTACTTGTATTGTACTTGTATTTTCAACGAACGTAAAAACCGTGTTGAAATAAAATTATTTTACTAATACTACTTCGATACTTCAAAGTTATAAGAATGTAAGTTAAAAATAACCAAAAAATACAAGCAAATTTTGGCTTAGGTTGTAATAACTTTCATGATGTTCAAATTGACCGAAGTTAACAAAAACTACCACAAATACAATCTTTTTTCGTATACAATTAGCGCAGTGCAGAAAAAATTGAAAAGTTAAAACCAACGACCGATAGTGGTTAATAAATTATATTCTGAGACCAAAACATCTACATGTACGTAATTTGCCTCACGATGAAGATGACATTGAAGTAAACGTACATATGTATAACACCTGTTGAGCGCAGTTATGATAAATGCGTAAAGAATTATTCATAAACTTGTATCGCGGGAGAACGATTATGAAGGGATCATTTGAGGAAAGCACGAAACAATAATTTCACCGATATCATGATTATGATTAAAGCACACAATTCCACCAAATCGTTTATTCGATTTACTATTCGCGTAATTGTCTATTGTCTCGGGAGTTACAGCCGGATGCCACGCGAATTTCAACCTTGACCACTGAACGCAGGGATCCCCGAAATAATAATTCCGAGATTCCTGTTCATTTGGCAGTGAAGAGGCTATTATTGTGATTGTGGAGAGACTTTCTGAATGGAGAATGATGCTATTAATATCTTGAGTAATATTATTGTAATCTGGGGAAGAATCGACAAAGAAGGCCTATTTAATGAAGTTATGACGCAATTTGATGCGGGTGATGTGCTGAGTGTTAATTCGAGAGCCATTAAAAGCTTGACGTCAAAAGAAACCTAATAGGAAGCAGTTATTAGTTAGGACGTGGTCAATCTTGCGCTTTTCGAATTGTTGGCTAGGGTTGCCGAATTTCCAGGCCTTCATTGTAGTGTGCCTGTTATATATGACGATGTAAAAGTAAAACAAAATACAGTGCAAGGTTTTATTTCTTACATGGTTTTGAAATACCGTAATAATTACTATAAAATACTTATGAATGGGCAAAATTCTGCTATGACATCCTATAAAATCAATCTATAAATAAATAAACGTCCCAATGTTCGAAACGATTCTGAAAATTTCATATTTTATTCATGAAATCTCAAGCTACTCACATCTCGAAAATAATAATAAATACGGAGCGTGTTTGAATTCAAAATATGATTCCGCGAGTAAATCAATTCTATGGCAGACGTTCTTTGGTTTTGGTTATTTTGTAGGAAATCAAACCTAACAAATAATACTTAACATTTTTTAATACAATTCAATGAAGGTTTATTAAACAAAAGAAGATATTTACATTTTTAAATGTTGTCCGTATTTAGAATTAATTTTCACTTGCTCGAAAAGTAGAAACCTGAGAGTTTTCTAAAATATTCTAGAAGACGGTGAAATTTATTTTTCTTTTCTCAGCCTCATAAGACATAACGTTAACACCGGCAGTCTCTGTGTACGTTTTAATTATCAAATTAGAAATATATTATACAGATGTGAACATAACGTATTATAGTAGCGCGGTACATGGTATTAAATAAAATGATAAATACAAGTAAAATATACTTATTATTAAATAAATAAACATAATTATATCCCTATTGTATCGAACATAGTTGTGTAAGTTTTAACACAAAACAGCAGTTCCCATATCTAACCAGGGTTTACACCAGTAAAAATACAAGCTACCTGTTAAGCTTTATGTACCAACATAGAGAATGTCATAAGGCTTTAAACCTTCCCTTTGTTACCCCTTTTAAGAGGTAACATAAATAAATATTGATGCTATTACATGGTAATTAGTACGTGAAACTAACAGGCATAAGCAAGAGTTAGGTAGCGTAGGACTAGCTCTGGGTATGGCCATGTAACATACATATATCTTTATTACAATGGGTTTAGAGGAGTCAGATGTAAATGTAAAAGTAAGAAATGATTTCTGTTTCAAAACATGTAGGTATCAGAACAGTTCCATGTAATGTCGCAGGTAGCGTCCGGCTGCTGGTTAAATTACAGAAATATTTTCATTAAACGGCCGCTCCGTCAATTCTCTTTGTTTGGATTCATTAAAAGTTAATGTGTCGGAAAAACATGTATTTAATACATCCTTATTAAAATATTTTGCTCGCTGTGGAACTGTTTGTTTTGTTTGCGGGTTTTCAGAATACTGTGGTAATCGTGTTCTATGTTTGTGAAGCTTTATTGTTCGTTAAAATACCCTGTCAGAATTAATTGTGAATACATACGAGGTGGCTACATCGCTCCGTCGCCACAGCTGAACTTCGTTAATTAGTGCATTAAGTATTTTGAGAAAGTGTACAAAGTGTGCACGATGTGGCACGTAACATATAAATTCACCTCGGTGTGGCAATACGATTGTTTCAAGATTGTTAAGTTTAAAGTGTGACCGTTAATGGGGAGTATTAATTCAACGTATTAAAGCAATAACGGTTTCTTTTATGTAAAAAATTTAAACTGTGTTTAATAAAAGAGTTGGTTTACAATGTTCCCAGTTTCAAAATCTAAGAAGTTATTACCCACTCATAGAAGTTTGCACCCACCGAGATAGTTGCCAACATTTGGCTGTGTTGCTGTAGTCATGACGTCATAATGTCGCTAGCGGAATGTGCGTGAACTAGTGCTGTAAGTCCTAGTACTAACTTTGGAACACCTACAACGTGGTGGGTGCGTTAACCAAAGCCTATTTAAAATTTGTTATTGTATTGACCTTCTATCAAACAAAGTTTTGATACAAAATTAATTCCAAAGTATCCAGTCCATCAACCCTCACTTATGTGAATGATATGACGTGATCAGAATTATATGAAGGGGTGAATAGATTACTCCTTTTCAGTCCGAGTAAATGTTTTCTGATTCGTGGTTTAGATTTTTATTTATTTATATATTACTGACATACAAACAGCTATACATAAGATCTCGCTTAGAAATTCATCAAGAAAATCCAATAGTAATTCTCAGTTAACCTTTGTTTCTAGATCTAATTAAATCGATGCACTATGGACGATATTTTTCTTATATAATTTTATGTATTCGACGTAGAAAATTTTATTTTATATTGAAAGTTATGCGTATTCATACCATCCGTTTGGAATATAGCACGAGCGCGGCGAGCGGCGAGCGGCCGGCAAACCTCACGCTCCTTTCAACACTCAACAAATCGCAGGTAACTGCACGATGACTTTCTTCATAATGCTTCCATTTATCAACTAAACTTTGTGTTCTTCAAAACATTATAAATGTAAATTATATTATGATGATATGGGCACCTTTCTACGTAGGTACATATTTAGAACGTGTATATTTACACCTCCATATTATTATGTCCATGTTAGACCTCGTATGCTGCGCTCCTTTATGTAAACAAATTTGCACCACACTACAGAAAAGAGCGTCGCTAAAAGGCAAAAGAAAGCAATTGTGATTGGTTTAATATATTTAATTTCCGATCGAGTTTATTGAAATTCACTATTAAGGTATTAAAGTAGCACTGAGATGTAAAGTGTACAGCGAATCAATATTCGATACAGTGCGCTTGCTCAACCCTCCTAATCCCCTTTTTTCATTCCACAAATTACAGTCCTCACTAATCTATGACTAGTAGGTACCTGCCCGGTCGCTGAACCAACCCAAACCTTCGAAGGTTTTCGCCTCGCCTATTTGTATGTTTAAAATTGATAAGAATAATTGCGTAACAAAATAAAAAAATAAGAACTTGAACTTAAAAAATATGTTAAATGGTTTAATTGAAAAAAAAACTTGAAACAAAAAAGTAAAACCGACTTCGCAAAGAATAAAATAATTTGAAGGAAACTGTTTAGGAAGTCGGCGCCAATTTCTTTAAATGATCTAGATTGAAGGTTCTAAATACTTTCCCTCATAAAATTATTTAGCTTTTTGAAGGCAGATTTACATTTTTGATTGAAGTTTTATTTTCAATAAAATCGTTTAACATAAAAATGATTATTATTTATTTTATTTAAGTTATTAATTTTACTTTTTCTATATACAATTCTGTTCAACTTATACATACATTCAATGACGCCCTTTTCCCTTTGAGGCAGGCAGAGACCGTTTCCTTTCATTTGTTACGATTCTGACATACTTCTCTCAATTTATTAATAATATTTTTTTAAACTTATTTATTAATTTTAGCTATCGACATTTATTAAATCGATTCTGTTTTCTTATTACAATTATGTACATATATATGATTAGCTCCAATAATCGATATGGATACCTAGAAATATAGAGGACATTGTGTGGAAGTAAGTGGTGCAAAATGCCAAGTACTATGATGCCCATAAAACAAACAAACATGTGTGACACATCCACTGCTCTAACGTCAACTGACTAACATATCATTTGGATAGTTTACGTTTATAAGCAAAATAAACACGAAAATATAGGAACATACAACACGATACAATATACTTCGTAGAAAATAGTTTATTTACGCTCCATCCACAAATTAAATCGCATAACAAGTATTATTACGGACAAAAAACTACTAAAGTGTAGTTTATTTTAAAAGAAATGGGAGTTAAAAACTTAATTACATTATTTTAAAGCATAGCTTTCTAGCAAATAACTAATTAACTAACTTTTCCTTCAAAGACAAGAAATGAAGCTCTATCGGATTTCAACTTTTAAAAATGTTCGCAGCTAACTAACCTTCCGGCTTCTGTAATACTGTTGTTATTTATTATTTATAATAATCCTTAGGATTATCGTTCAAGAGTAATTCTATAATATACGTATGGTATGGGTATTGTAACGCGTCATTATTACAATTTAAGTATCACGACGTATTCTCTATCGGCAATCACTTCTGCCTCCATGAACATTGCCTCTTTAGACTTGAAAAGCTAGTACATTTAGAGTTTTTTTTCTTCATAGCGACGAAAAAATATCGTATGAATATGAGAATGACATAAGTCATACGATCAAATAGACGCGTCTACTGATATATGCATTGTATTGTATGTAAACAAGGTAATCCACTATATCCCATTAACAATAAAAATAGCTGAACAAGTAACGCAGATTAATACAAAAGTTCCGAGCGGAGCTGCCCCGGAGTAATTTATTAAACAGATAACAACTCATTTCTCTTGAACACTAACTGGGAGCCCATAAATACCGAGACCGATTACCGCGGCTTACTTCCCTTCAACTATTCGCAGACTTGCCAGAATAGTTTTAATTTTCAACGAACGGCTAAAGGAAATGCTGCATTATTTGCTCCAACAATACCATACCGCTCCACGGAATCTTCGTCCGTGCCAAAAAACTTTACGAAGACCATTTCCATTTGCTTCGTTAGTCGAATGGAACTACTTAGGAAATAGAGTCAGATTGCAGATACATTTTAAAAGAGCACACTTCTGTCCCGCTGGCCGCCATTAACGCGCTTAGTGAGTCTTCCGATCCGAGCTCGACACTTAATACATCGAGATTTAGAAACGGTCAACATGCAAAAGTTGATGCTATAGTTACATACTGCGGGTAATTTACGTTGTGAAACAGATAGTAGGTTTTAACATCATTGTTTGGCACAGATGGTTCGAATTCTGTTCTCGAATCTTAAGCATATTATTAAATTTCGTAAAAGTTATGATGAGGAATGATACATTTCTTCTACTCGTGGCGCAATCTGGTAAACAACGATAGAGACCCAGAGCCATAGTGCGTTACCAGAGGCCTCCTGTCGGTGTTACATTGGTATGTTCATAGTTTAATTGTGAACAAAAGCGAAACACTACTACACTCGCATACAATGATAAGCGGATTCGGCAGATTATCCACATCATAATTTCTGTTCTCTCTTTTTTATTATATTATGTAGGAGACATCGATATAAAGCTAAGATTAACAAGGTGACTAATACCGAACAACTGTACCCAACTATAACCGGGACAGATAACTTGGATACATAATGAAGTGTGCAGAAGTACCGGCGGCACCGATTCACCAGCGGATAATAATCAACTAGCTACATTTACTACCGCGCTCTTTCTGACTGCGTCTTTGAATATCCTAATTGAATTTATTCAAAGTGCAGGTTCGAGAGTTGAATAATATTATTAAGTAATGTTGACTCGATTTACATAATTGCTTCCGTGATGATGTCGATGTATAAATAAATAAAGAAATGTTTTAACAAGCTTTTATTGGGTCTGGCTACTTAAACAAGTCTATGAACCTGATTTTCGTCTACTTTTTTATTACGTATCTTGTAATTTGGCATAATGTGTATGTAATACAGGAGAAAACAATAATGTTGTACCATCGGGCTACACAACTGAAGGACCTTGAAGGTGAGAGATGAAACCCTGGAATGTTATGTTGGCATTTATTTCTACCATATTCTGCTGCCTCCTTTGGTTATCGTCGAAGCTACTATTACTAGAACTATTGTGGCGGCTTCGTAAGAAATTATACAACGTTGAAAAGTTAAAAATTAAATGTAATTATAAAACTAAAAACACATTTTTATCAACACATACTGCACTAAAAATTAAAAAAAAAAACATGAAGATACAGTATTACAAGGACATTATGGGTAAATGGGGAAAACTGGGTCATTTATATTTCTTTTGTTTTTAAACTATTCTTTTATTTCAAGTCAAATATACAATGTGTTGATACACTAGAAACGTAGCAGTAATATAGAATTTCCGGTAATGATGTAAATTTAAAGTTTATGTCAAGGTTCATCTAATAAATGTGCCCATGGCCATCACACCTGTTATCTTCGATGCGTCGCGGTCCAAAAATACCCGAGTAATATGCGTTTGCCGTCGGCTGCATCTCTTAACATAGTTGTAGCCTACAATCTAGAACAACGACGCATCAAAAATCCGTCAGAGCAGGAAACCTAGACTTTTCGCGGTTCCACCATGTCGAACGGTTGCTCACAAAATGTCTCCCATTCCAAGATCGCTTGCCGCGCTCAATGCTCTTCTG
>DWJN01002207.1:0-15783 GCA_018248895.1 Carystus phorcus | reverse complement strand
GAAATACGTCTGTGTGTGTGAACTTATCCAGATGCGTAATCTCAAGTGGTTCAAGCGAAGGCTCGAACACCTAAATACCTTTATTAGTAATGCGTTTATAAATACTCTAAACAGAAATTAGGTATAGTCATTCTTTCGGAGCAATGACACGTCATAGTATGCACTAGACAAAAAGTCTTTTTTCTTTAAGCCTAAAATCTAGACTCGTTTGATTACGATATAAATTCTGTACTTAGTCACCTAACTCTTTATGATAAATTTTAACTTTTACCTCCATTCAAAATTACCTAAAAGAAATTAAACCAAATGGAAATAAAACTAGTACTACCTATGTGCATTTTAACTTGAACGGTGATTACTGAGAAAAAATTATGAATATACATATACATTTCAGGGACGCTACGTTAATTTACTAAAACATTTTCACGAGACAATGCTAGGTGGATTACCAGCGATGACTTAAAATGTGTGCAGTGAAATATTCTGGGACCTCAAAACGTTTTATAATAACATAGCTCTAACAGCGAACGGCAAAATGCGCGTTACCAAGCCGTCACGGCGCGTGTCGCATGACGTATAAACACGGCCTAGCACTCGTGGCTCCTTGCGTAACAAGAACAGTTTAACATCCTTGCGGCGTAAATCCGGCTTAAGAGCCTCTGCTTGAACTTTATAACGATTAGATTGTACATATTATAGCAAGCAATCGTGTTATCAGATTTATCATTATGTGCCTATGAGTTTCAGAATAAAAATAACTATTTAGATCGATACTAATCTCTTCGAGTCGCCTAAATTTAATATTTACATTCTAATTAAGTGTTGTATGACATTATATGATTGTTTGTTTACATTAATAACATTATATAGAAGTCAAGAATCATCCATCTAGAAAAACGAAAAATTATCGAAAAATAAATTGTATTTCTTTTCAAATAAAAAGATTTCCTCGTTTTAATTCTCAAAAAAAATAATCTAATTGCTACCTGAAAGGTATATTGTTTTAATTTGTATATAATGGACAGCAAAATATAATGGACAAGAGAAATAAAAAAGTATTTTACGTTAGATAATCGATAAGTTTGAACCCAAAGAAATAAAACACGGTACACTTGCCATGTCACGTCACTTATCTCAAAATGTACACTCACTCAAAATTTCACCCACCACTACACTATTGGCGCTTCATTATTTTCAAAGTAAACGGGGCGCTGGTTGACTCCGTATTACTTACGAGTCGTATTCCCAGCCCGGCGTGTCACCGTGTCACGCGAAACCTCGCGCGACTCGTAAATCTGTATGTTTACGGGCCTCGGTGACAGACTCTGAGAATAATTAGATTCTTCACCTCACACAGCCTTTTATCATTTCTTTATGTAATGAATTAAATAAAATGCAGTATTCGTACACTTTAACAATAATCTCCCGTTGGTTTGCGTCGATCTTTAGTGACAATTAATATTATAGAACCACTGATAGAAGAAAGTCATGGGTTTTTTCGTATTTTGAAGGCCAGATCTTTTGTCATGGATTTTGTACCAGTACATAACGTATGGCATCGAAGGTCTGTCGGGTGGTGAACTTCCAAGACTCAGGCGGGCACTCTTAATCTTACAAGGCAATAACGCAAGTTAGACAATAAAAGTTGAGTCATAAACGAGAAAAATGAAAAGACTATGTAAGAGATTTTTTCTGTAGCCGATAAACGAACAGGCGTACCATGGAAACTCCCATGGATATCAACAACACCAAAGGCATCAATGATTCGTTGCTAGCCAATAAAGAGGACAGAAGAAAAAGAAAATACTGACTCAAGTTCCCAACCGAAACATAACCATTCGTTTGTGAGCTGACTTATGCAAGAAGAGTAGAGATAAACTGTACCTAATCAAATGAGCTTCATGGAAAAATAAGAATATTAATAAATAATATAGTCCTTAGGTAAAGTCCTACCATCAAACGATTTCTGTTTCTGCTTACGACCTCCTAGTGTACCAGTATGAGATTGGGGTCTGCATTGTTACTTACGATTAATTATGAAACTAAAGTCGAAGTGATGATTTCCTTCCTTTCACAAAAGTTAATAAATTTACACACAATCCACAAATTCATCCTAAGATCGCGATGAAGTACTTGTCCCGTTATATTAATACCAACAACATAAGAATTTAGTACCTTTTTGTCTAGATTAGTCGAGTTCCAGTTGGTTCCCAGCTCGGCAAGTCGTCATGTCACGCGAAATCTCAGCAGAGTCGTAAATCCGCATGTTTACGAGCCTCACTGACAGACCCCGAGAATAATTAGATTCAACGTCGCAAACAGCCTTCCAGTGTTCCTGATGTCGTGAATTTAAGATCAGATGAATGTCTTTGTCTATAACAATTGTGATCAGTACCGTTTATAGGGCAGGTAAAGTATAAACTTTATTGTCGTATTGCTTTGTTTATATTGTTTTATTTTAATAATTGCAAGTTAACGTTTGAGTACAACTCCACCTGATGGTAAATGGTGATGTACCCTTTTTACTATTAACTTGAAGACACCCACGTTTAAAAGGTTTATTTTAAAGGTCTATCCAAAATATAATCTTTGGTTAAGTACGTAAAGAAGGAACTAACAAATAAAGTAAGTAACTTAGTTATTGTCATTTCTTAGTCGTAACTGAATTGAGTTGGATATATAGGACATTGAGAATGGCATAAGGCCGCGGTGCGTTCATTCAAAAATAATATTCTAGCAAATCACATTTCTAAAGATATAGAATTGACATGCAAAACATCTGGGTTCGAATGAAACGAGGAAGAAGAGGTGACATTATCATCAAGCACAAACTTAAGTCTGCAATTACGAAAGGCTCAAAACAATTTGGATGGCGGATAAAATAATAACAATATAATCTATCTGTGCAATAAAGTCTTATAGCCACTAAAAGCAAGCGTAGAACGTGCTAATGAAAACTCCAGCTAACGATATTAAAGCCGGAGAAACATAACGAGTTAGTTGACACTGGTGTTAATGAAAAATTTCATAAAACTTCTCTTCGTACAGAACAGCAGTGTTTTCGAAACGATACGAGGGGCAATTTGGACCGAGAACATCTGCCGAAGCTTTCGATCCTAGTCGACCCAATTAACATTTTCCTGGTTTGGCTTGTTGTGTATAAGGAAAAAATTATAAGAATTCAATTTAGCTCATTCGCTGATCAAGCCAACCATACCCAAATACGACACTAAAAAATTACAGAAGACTTTCGTTTTAAGGACTTGTGTCATTCATGTTGATTCGCGTTGGACAATCGCTGTAATTTCTTATAATCATTAGACTATCTTCTTAGTAACAGTTTATGGCAATGTAAATATTTTCCACGAAACAACTACAATACGGCTAAAAGCCGGGTACAAATTACCCCAATGGACAAAAAATGGTCGATTGGACAAAGGGGCAAAGGTAATAGAACGCGAATGAAACGGGAAAAAAAATTGCACTCCGACCATTGTTATTCTGGTCTTCAATTGCAATTCCTTTTCCCGTTTCGTTTTCTGCTTTTTATTATTGTTTTGCCACGGGACAGCATAAAATATCATAGGCTAGGGGTTGATTGACTCTAAGTCATGATGTTCCACGAAAGATAATTTCATTTAAAGTCAGCCATAGCTAGAAATTACCACGACATTACGACGATATTAGAACCACCATTACATAGAAATTTAATTCGCTAAATACGGTGAAGGCTTATAAAAACATTATCAAGTTGCATATTGTGCATGATGATTCAACGAAACAGAACTGAAAAACTCCATAAGTATAGTATTATAGATAAGTTTCATATTGAAATCTGGAATAATATTATTCAAAATTTACTCCACATTCACATTGCTATTCATAGTCTGAACAGTAAAGAAAAACTTTATGCTGTACTGAAGGTAGAAATTGGAATCAGCAAGAAAATGGCCAAGCGATTTCAAACCCTAATAGACTTTATTAACTAACTAACGATATAAATGATTAATACGCAGAATAGCCACCTGGTAAGTGAACACCCAAAGATATTAACAACAGCAAAGGCATTACAAAGCGAGGTATCAAGATTATGAGCAACGTGACAAACACCAAACACGTTTAAAATATTTCAAGGTCATTCAAGTTCAAACTGAACCAATATTTATTAACACAATGATTTCGCCACGAAAACATCTGAATCAATATAATTCTGTAAGTATTGACAACTTGAAATAAAACAATTACTGAATAGTAGTTGAACTTGAATTGCAAAATTGTTCACATAAATTATACTCTGGATATCTTTATCTATGTAAGTCTTAACCGTGTTTATGTTACTGAAATCTATAATTAGTATATAAAAGTTAATGTTTGTCTGTATGTCCTTTACAGACTCTGAAAAGGGAAAAGATAGCACATCGATGTCGTTAGCAAATTTGTTCCAAATTCTCTGATAAAGATTTAGATACGAATATTATATCGATCGAACACATGGTTCATGAGTTACAGTAGAAAATCTTGATTTTTTGTTAATCAACCGAACTAGATCTACTAAAATAATTATATATTCAACAGCACTTTAACAAACAAAATCGAAACGAATGTCTTCTTAAGCTGACTTTTGTTTAAAGTTGATTTTTTAAATACGCATAGCAACGCGGCCGAGTACAGCTTTTTCAATATAAGAAGATGATTAGAACACACCCTATGTTGCAACATATCATCTGACGAGTCCACTTAGCGGTAGACCCATGTTATAGACCCATGTTATAGTTGACCATTTGACTAGTAACCACAAATACTAACCCTTAGACTACAACTGCGTTGTCTTCGTATAATGGATTACGGTCGGTTGTTTAGATATCGTTCAGAGAATGCAATGCGAGTCGTTTGTATCAAGGTTCTTTAATAAACATAATTTTATCACACATGACCCATATAGCCCAGTTAATAGTTACCCTGCCAGCCAACCCGAGCCGGGGTGAATGTAGGCAAATATTTATGTAACAGATAAATGTATGTTCTCGGATCATGGATGTGCGTTGAATATTTGTATATATTCATGACATCTGCCAAAATCAGTTGAAAGAAAGAAGAAGAAAGAGAAATGTTTATTTCACTAAAACATAACCAATATAATACGTGAAGAAAGGTTTTATGCTTAGCATTAATGGCTGCGAAAAATTCACTACTGCTGGTTGTAAGAACGAGCCGAAAATTCGGTCGATCGTGAATTAACCATAATATTAGTATTTTTATGCAAATACAATATCGTACACGTCGCTTGCTATTATTTCTAACATTTTGGTAGTATAATAAAGATTATGTGTGTTGGTGTCTATGTGTGTCAATGTCTCTCTTTCTCTCTTTACCTGTGCGTGTGTGTGTGTCACGGTGGATTAACACTTTATTTATATTACGAAGATGTGGGAGTATAACTATCTCCGGATTATCCTTCATTTGAGTTAACAACTATTGCGTGATTCTTCAGTTTTACTGAAGTGAAATATTTCTAACCTAAAAGCTATTTAGCTCAGAGTATCAGAGGTCTCGTATAAAAAGTCAATTGGAAAATCCTTAGAGTTAGTCGATTAAGGCACTTGTCGTCTTAGAAACTTACGGCGAATAGTATTAGTAGTAGACGTAAACGTAGTAGTAGTAGTAGTAGTAAACGTTGTTTTGCCACATTGTATATATAAATTTAAGGAGAACATTTCTGTCATACACGATTACTGTGTAACTTTAACCAATAAGGTTGCACACGCGACAGAAGCTTAAAAATGGAGTAACTTCCACAGTTTTCCCGATATTTCCCTTCACTGCTCTGCTCCTATTGATTGTAGCGTGATGAAAAGTATGAAAAATAATTGCACCAAGTTTCTTTTAAATCCGTCGAGTAGTTTTTTGTTAAATTTTACTGATTGCATTTTTGGCCTATTTGGCATATCATGTACAGAATTGACCTCTCTACAGATTTATTATAAGTATAGATAATGTATTGTAAATACAATAGCTCTGTAAAAAAACCATATAATGCTAGTTATCTGATGAAAAATTACCATTGTCGCCCAAAAGGAATTACCAACCTATTACAGGCTGAAAAAGGGATACGGTGTTTAAGTATTTATGATTTGCTTAGCTCTCCGACAATGTGACCTAATGTTTTACCAAAACAAACCAGACCCGTTTTAGAATAATTGCTAAAAGATCTTCAAGCTATAGCATCTTGAACTCTTAATGCTTTCCGTAAGACATAGCGGTATACAAAAGCAGTTAGTTTTCAGTCTCTCAGAAAGTCAAGTCTACTGATTTATTAAAACCATAGTGTGGAGTAGCGAAAAACGATTTTTAAAACTTCCACAAAGAGTTAATTCTTGAGGGCTGAACCATCGATACAGATACAAAAACATATGCCATCTAATTTCATTTGAACTGCCCACACAATCCCATGGAAGTGCAATATTTCTTCGGGAGAAAAAGAAGCGTCCAGTTATGTAATAAATCATTCGGCCTTTCACCTAACACTTTGAATTAGTATTAATAATATTCAAGGATTGACCCATATTATGGCGTGGTCTCTTAAACGTTATGTGGTTTACTCTCATACATACTTTTGGATCGTTTGTATTAAGAACTTGTCAGAGTATACATTTCATTGCTTATGATTGTACAAATAAAGATATAGGTGTCTGTACGATTGCCACGGTATTTCTTAACTTGACATATGTTGAAATATGAATGCTTAGTTCATCAAAGGGAGATAGCGAGCCGTAGACGCGGCTAACTGTAGGGTCCTCACGGCAACCGTTCCTCTAACAAGCGTTGTCGTGAGCACGCACTCTCCGCCCTCACAAGGCGCTCGGCTTAAATCTTCGTGAACGTGTGTAATTTAAACATTTAAATGGCATAGTCAGGCTACTTTGATCAAAGTTATATACCAAAAGTTTCTAAAATAAAATTTTGCCATTTGTTCATAATTGTTTTTGCCCTAATTTCAGAATCAAGAAGAATGTCTTGGTCTTAAAGTAAACGGACTCCATTCTGAAATGAGGACAAAAAAAAATATAAACAAATTTAATAGTAAAAATATTTTTTATTTAATGTTATCGCTTTTTAATTTTATTTGTTATAAAACTACTGGATTTACCAAAGGTCGACTAAAAAATAATCAAAACAGGTCGTCGTAAATACCACCTCTTTAACGTGCTCTGCGGGATACGAAAACGCTGATGAAACAAAACTCGTTCCATAACGCGATATCGACTCAAAATTGACTCCGATATGTTCTGACGCTTATGCCTGGATTATTATGGCTTCAACCATTATAGCATTTACAAAACTGTATACATAATATATTCACCGTACTCCAAAACGGAACAATGTAACTGAAAGCGTTTTCATGAGAACAATTCATTTAAAATCAAATAAAGTAAGCATTGTATCGTTAAAACGTTCAGCTTCTGTGAATTCATGAAATTGTGAAAAATGGCGCGCGTCACACGAATTTATTTATTAAAGTGACGTTTTTGGCATGCCAGTAGCACTTTTAAGCTTTTACCGCAGCGGAACGTCCATTATTCATTTTTACTACTGAGAAGCACTGGACTTCGGCTATTACAATGTATCATGTTAACTCCGGCTTCCCGGGGAATTTGAAGCCGCGGAATGTTGCTTTGTTGGAATCACGTTCATTGTGCAAACATTGCAACGTTTATGTTAATAAACACCAGTTGTTAACAACATCATTTGGTTGTAATGGATAACATTTTCTGGATGCGGTATGGAAGAATAGAAATAAGATAGTCATAGGGTTTTTATTCGTTAGATATATCACAGGTAAACCATACTAGTCCACCAAGGCAAAGAATTTTTCGTTTTAGTTTAATTGTAATTTCAGACTCTAATTTTATGTTCTCGTTTTGAGTGATGTGATGCCTTTGGTTTGTCTGTCGCAACCACGACAAACGGAATCCTAGTGTGGGGCTATGAGTGTGTAGCGTTATAAAACTTTTTAAACTGACAATACACTATAAATACGGTTATAAAGAAAAATTTAAAATTATATTATGCCCATTAACTACTTTATATAATATCAATATATGATAATAAATCTGTGTGGGTTGAAAATGAATGATAGCGTGTATGGAAAGGACGCCTCGTTTGTTGAAGGCTTTCGAGGCAGCAGCCTGCAGCGGACACTCGATGGTACTCGAACCGGGCTTTGTTGACCGCCCCGTCTAACCCTATAATGCGCCCCGCATATAAGGGTCCTTCTGACCCCTTTGACACTCCACCACAACTGAAAAAGAAAGAAAACCATTTATTAGTGGCTTTGGTACTATAAAATCAATATTTAACATAAAAACTGTTATACCAACAATATATTAATATGTGTTATAACTTACAAATGACTCCGTTTTACACAATACAGCTAAGAAGCGGGTCCTAGGTTACATTCGCAGCGAGGCAAAAATTTAATAAGTTAAAAAAATTGTACTTGTTCGAAGTATGTGTATTTGTGTTTTATCGATGACAAAAGGAGTCCTAGTAAATTGTCTCGAGTTGGATTGCAGTACAAGGCAAACAATTACGTGATAGATGCTTTGTTCTTGGTCCGTGGGTGTCAGTGATTGTTGTTTATATTGTCCATAACGCCCACCACGCAGGGATTCTTATAGGACTATGAATGTGTAAAATGTGCGGTGCGATTGCTGTCTTGCATTTGTCGTTAATGTACCGGCGTCACTCTGTATTATTTTTTATTAACCGTTAACTATATTTAAAAAAATTGACGACCCGCGTGGCGTTATGGTCACCACGCCGGACCCCTATTCGAAGGGCCCTGGGTTCGATTCCCAGCGAAGCGGAAATTTGAATGATGAGTTTAAATTTCTGTTCTCGGTCTGGACGTGTGTATAATAGCTACTGATTACTAGATCAGTAACTAATCTAATATAAAATAGATATAATGTTCCTGAAACTGTTATTTGTAATAGCTTTCGTTAAGTGAACTGTAAGTTCCTATGACAAAATAAATATTATGACTTTTTTACTTACATATATGCATTATTTACATAAATGACAAAAACAAAACAAACTTATGAACCGAGTATAATTATTCCGGCTAAAGTCTATAAAATCGACTTTGAAATATATCTGACTTTAAAACTTTGAAAACGTTTGTAAATATTTCGGTCCCGTTTATTAGCACATTATTCCGCGACTGCTGTGACTTGCGGTTGAGCTAGTTTTAATTCAATAGTTTGTGCCAGTAACCCCTTGAACTATTTGTCTTGGAGTGCTCAGTCTCGATACATAAATTTGCAGCAATACGGCGAGTCTGCAGCGGAGGGCCCTACACAATTGGATCTGCATCTGCAATTACTATGGTAATATGAACTACACAACTGCACGTTGTTGCAAAACAAACATATGTATATTTTATTATTATATTATACGCTATTCGCTTCGCTTTCGTAAAATTATGACTATTTACCAGAATTGAAAAGTATTGCAGGTTTATACATAAATACTAAAAAATAGTGAATACATAAATATTTTAGAAATAGCCCTTGAGTTTTACTATAATACTAGCTACTACGTCCATGGAATCAAAAGTCTTCCAAGATTAACCCCACACACGCCACACACTCATAGCCCCACACTAGGATACCCTGTGTCCTGAGTGCAATCACAGAAAGACATTTACACGCACACCCAGACCGAGAACATAAACCTAAACTCATCATTTAAATTTCGGCCTCGCTGGGAATCGAACCCAGGAGTCTTCGAACGGGGGTCCGGCGTGGTGACCATTGCGCTATGCGGGATTCACTATTGTGTAGACAAAAGTCTTTTGACTTAGCTTCCCTACTATATAATAATCTCCTGAACAGTTTCATGGTAATTCCGTAGCCTAGTTGGTAACGACCTTGCCTGCATAGCGAGAAATCCCAAGAGCCGGGCCACAAATTCCTATCACAAATAAATATATGATCTCCGTTTATGAGTACTAGACGATGTATTAATTCTTATCCATGTCTCTTTCGAGGATCTGAGTCTGTAAGCGCGTACTTATTTACACTTTCATATCTGTAAGAACTTACAAATAGATGTATAATGGCGCAGTCTCGAATGAAAAACTCCAAGCGCTTCAATTTCTTGGCTATTGTGTGAGTATTTTCCCTACGAACAAATGGTTTTGTTAAATTTCACAATAAACAAACAATGAAGGTACGCGAATTTGGATGCTTTTGTGGTGTTTTTAGGGAAAGTAAAGTGAGGCAGAATCTCAAACTCCGCTCTCGAGCCCTTGTTTTGAATGGACGCCAGCAACAATTAGGGACTTCTTTGAGTGTTTAACAAACTGTTAATAAATCAATAGATGTAACTAAAGAGACGAGCGGAATGAAATATAAGGAAATCCCAACATCCTTGATAGAAATACCAAAGACTTTAAACCAACTAACTCAGGAATCACCCAAAAGTCATACATAACTAAGGTCCAAGAAGTTAATCTTCTTCCAAGTCTTAATCTAAACCACACCCTACTAGTGGTTTCTTCTAAATAGTGGATAAGCAAAAGGTTCCACTTGTTAAAGGTGCTCGCTCAATTTAATCACGATATACATGATTGTAATAGTTTTACCTACGTGGCTAACTAAAACCTCTTTCAAATTGGCCGTAAAAGGTTTTATTGGTATTTTTCACTGGTTTTAATTACAATTTCCTTTGCCTTCATATATAACGATTGGTACTAATTTTTATAGAATAGATAGGAGAGTGAATAGGCTTTTACTAAGTTAATGCTTCAATCATCTTAGACGTCCTCACTTCTTTCCATAACCTTGGGTTGACGTCAGTAATTAACTTATACTTACTAAAAAAAAATTTTGAAGGCTGTTGCAGCGAATATTTTATGACATATATTTTTCTTTCTTTCTTTTACGTACTTTAGTCGCAGGGACTCAAAGACTATAATTATGAGATTTCCTCTCATCTTTTTTAGCCGCAATCGTATCATTAATGTGTTTTGTGTTTCTGATGTCCGACAGTGATGTTAGCTGCTACTCAGATAGCTTTTCTGCTCATTTATTAGCTACTCCCCTTACTGAGTAGAAATCTTCTGTGTATCGTCATCATAGACTCATGAACAAACTTTTTTCTGTGACATAAATATCGCCTCGAATCAAAGTATCTTTCGATCGTTAGAAATATTAATACCATTTCTGATAAACGAAAGCTTTAAACTAGTATTAACATTGTTTAATTATAGAAAACAAAAGGACCTTTTACTGACGTAACATCAAGGACAACCTGTTGTCAATTGGACGAAGTTTGTATTAATCCTCGACAATTTAATGAAATTCCATTTCATCTTTGGGAGCTGAACACGTAGCTAATTAATTAAAATATTTAAATACTAATATTTTATACAGGTAAAGTTAGTAGCTTTGTTAGTTTATAAATTTTTATGTTAGGGCTTGTCGTACCTACCTACTATACATATACCTAACAATCTTTGTGTATATAATGTTTCTGTCCGTGTGTGTCACTGGACCCCTCGTAAAAGACTGTACCGATTTAAATTGATGGAATCGAGTATTGATTAGACTATGCGATGGATGAAATGTTTATTTGTAATTAATATGTTTATTATTTATCTTTGTTGTGCAGTGTGCGGGTAATACTCGTATTGTTTAGACGCGTCACATTACGTTCATTGCGCATTCGTTATCAGCTCACGGAATTTTTTGTGCCGTACGCGGCCGGCTCTTGTGGGCCGAGCCATTCGTTTAAGTTTAAACCTTATGTCAACAGTAATGGATCCGATTTCGGATGAGGTGGCGTGTGAAATTGAAGTGGCTGCAGAACAAATACCACAAACAGTGCAACGGATAAACGAACAGAGTAGACAAAATAAAAGAGGAAGAGAGAATGATCAGGAGGAAGAATGGTCAGTAATTCGAGGTAGGAAAGAAAGACGCAGAGAATTAAATGAAATAATTGAAATAAGTATAACAGCGAGGGAAAAATTTCCCAAACAATTTGCTTTAGCAAAATTGTTGAAAGATAATAATATTAGCAACATAAATCGTGTCAAATATATCAACCCCTACAAAATCATTATAGAAATATGTACGGAGCAGAGTGCTGAGTTTTTGATGAAATGCGAGCATTTAAGGTGGAGTAGGATGGACCGATAGTGAATCTATAAGGGTGGGTTTTAGAGGCCCGTCACTGCCGACTAGTGTTAATATACACGGAATGAAGATAAATATAGAACCGTATATATGTATTCCCGGTAACCCAATGCTCGAGATGTTGGCGTTTTGGACACACTAAGATAATGTGCCCATCGAAAAGAATATTTTGTCCGAAATGTGGCGGTAAGCATGATAACTGTCAAACAATTAATTATAAATGCATCAACTGTACTAATGACCATATGGCATTAAATCGAAAATGCCCGATGTATTTAAAAGAAAAGAAAATACGACAATTGATGGCCGAGTTCAATGTTTCATACCGCAAGGCATTAACTATGTATGTTCCATCTCAAGAATCCCTTCAAGATGAATCAAATGTCCGAGAGCGAGAACAAACCAATATACTAGTAGACCCCATTCCTATTTCCAGCACACCGAGGTATTTTACATCAGATTTTACGGTTCACGCTAATCCTACATATGCAGAGGCGGCGTCATCGACCCATAACTCTAAGAAAGATTCGGATTATGTACATAATGAACAAAATCAAAAACAGACCAGGAGGGACAGAAAGAAAGCAAGAAAACATAAGAAAGAAGAAGAAATACAAGAAGAGGAAATGTCAACGGAATCTGAAGAGTACACTTTTGAAGAATCGAGTGGAAATCGAAAAAAGAAAAAGAGTAGCAATACTAGGAGTGATATCCCATTCTTTACTTTATTAACTAAAATCAAAGATATGTTTTTACGTGGCAATGGTTCATTAAAGAGTAGGATTGAAAAGATTGTTCAAGAATGTGTAGAGTGGGTATTAACATGGGTAATACGCAATATTCCAAACTTGCCTTTTATACAAAATATTTTTAAAAATTATGGATAAAGTTTATAACGTTAACATCTTGCAATGGAATGCACAGAGTCTAAAACCTAAACTCGTCGAATTCGAACAAACATTGTTACAGGGAAAAATACATTTCGCCGCAGTAAGTGAGACTTGGTTAAATCCAGACATTTCCATAAATTTAAAAGATTATAATGTGTATAGAATGGACCGAGCAGACTCTTACGGAGGAGTAGCCATTCTTTCGCACAAAACATTTCAAACTCAAGTAATTCCATTGCAAAATGTTGATTCCCCTATTGAAGTTATTTGCGTGAAAATAAGTAATTGTGATTTTATCGAGAATATAATAGCCTTATATTGCCCGCCTAGTGCCTATACCTGCAACAGACATTGGGAATTTATATTTTCCATTGCTAACACACGATCTATAATCATGGGAGATTTTAATGGACACCACCCTAATTGGTCAAATAAAACCAACATCAGAGGTATGCAGATATTTGATACACTTATGGATCATAGTTTTGTCACTCTAAATGATGGTAGCATGACTCGTATAAAACTAGCAAATGGTACCTTACAACAGTCTGCTCCAGATATCACGTTAGTTTCTTTAGATATTGCCTTGAGATTTAATTGGAAGGTAATCAATGAATGTTTGGGCAGTGACCATTTTATGATAAAACTTACAACCAGTGTTGTGGGATGTAAAACTTATAGTCAAAAACGTAACTTTAAGCAAGCCGATTGGGAAAAATATCGTCAGATAGTTCAAAATGAAATTGCCCATTTGAATATACCTAGTGACCCTCAGCGCGCTTATGACACGTTTATAGTAGTGATGAATAGAGCAGCAGATGCGAGTATCCCGTATATTAAGATTTGTTGGAATCCATGTGCTAAATTTATTCCCAAACCTTATTGGACGCCAATGTTGTCAAAAGCAATTGCAGAACGGAGGCTAGCTCTAACTCGTTTAAGGCAAAATCCAAGTCCGGATAATCTCGACACCCTGAGGGAAAAAACCCGGGACGCCCAACGACTCATAAGAAACGCTAAAAGTAAAGAATGGCGAGATTTTTGCTCATCTTTGGGGGAGACTACCTCTGCTACTGAAATGTGGTTTCGTATGAAGTCGTTAAAGGGGCACAGATTCAGTAAGCCGCACGTTGAGAAACCATTAGCTGAAACTTTATTAAATAGTCTTACACCAGATTTTGTGACTCGGTCTGAGCCTAATTTTGTATCTAATAATTGTAATTTAGAAATCGATATCTCAATATCCGAGTTAGAAAAATGTCTTAAGTCGAAGGATACTGCAACGGGATTTGATGACATTTCATATTCAATGCTGTATAATCTTCCCGATGACGGTAAAGCACTATTGTTAAATCTCTTTAACAAATTTCTTACTCTTCATTTTGTCCCTATTCAATGGCGACACATTCGTATAGTACCTATTCCCAAACCTGGTCGATCCTTTAGTTCATATATAGATATCAGACCTATCTCCCTTTTGTCTTGTTTAGGTAAAACTTTCCATGTTATTTTGAAAAATAGAATCGAATGGTTTTTAGAAAAGAAAAATGTGTTTTCTCCAGAGACTACAGGATTCAGAAAGGCCAAGTCCTGCCTGGATAACTTAAGTGATCTAGTCTTAAATATTCAAATGGGTTTTTCTATGAACTACATGACGGTTGGTTGTTTTATAGACATCGAAAATGCATACAACAATGTAGACGTGTACTATTTAGTAACTATTCTGGATCGCCTAGGTATAGGCTCTAAATTATGTAAATATCTATGGTCATTTTTAAGTGAACGCTTTTTGTTGATTGAAGGGCAAGGTTTTCGAATTATAAGAAGCACTGGACGCGGACTTGCACAGGGAGATCCGTTATCTCCTTTGCTGTTTAATGCGGTAACTAGCGAAATATGTAAACGAATTTCATCTATTGCCAATGTTAAGATTTCACAGTATGCAGACGACTATGTCATATTTATAAGTTCTAATTGTATAATCGAAGCTCAAAACCAAATTCAAACGGCGTTAAATGTTTTAGATGAGATGTTTAGTAAAATTAACTTAGAGATGTCTTCCGAAAAAAGTAAAGTATGCATCTTCACAAGAGGAAATAGAAGAAATCATATTAATCTATCAATTGGAAATAATAACTTAAAAGTTCTGGATACTGTGAAATATCTTGGAATGTGGTTGGATCGTGCGTTGCGATGGAACAAACATATTAATGAGATGACCGATAAGGTATCAAGATTTCTGAACATTTTTAAAATTTTATCGAGTGGCGGATGGGGAGTGCATCCAAAACATTTACGGCGACTTTATATATCTATAATTAGAAGTAGGTTGGATTACGGCTCATTCTTATATGATAATAGCAGTAAATTAAATTTAGCTAAGTTAGACAAAATTCAGAATCAAGCAATGAGAAACATTGGAGGCTTCGTAAAGACGACACCTATTCACGTTATGGAGAGCGAACTTAATTTGAGCCCATTACACCTAAGAAGACGCTATCTGGCTGGAAAATTTTGGTTCAAAAGTAGATCAATCACAAATAACTCCTTTGATAAATCCATTGCCAAATTAACTGAACTTACTCTCGACAGTTATTGGAATAAAAAGAAAAAACCTTTACTAACTCTAATTCACAACCAGTATATATCACTTCCCTATTATTCCAACGCCCAATTGGATATGTTTTCTT
>DWJN01002206.1:0-15784 GCA_018248895.1 Carystus phorcus | reverse complement strand
ATCTTACACTAAAAGAATTTTTCAAATCGGTCCAGTAGTTCCTGAGATTAGCGCGTTCAAACAATCAATCAAACAAAGAAACTCTTCAGCTTTATATTTTTAGTATAGATTTTATAAGTTCTTATATTTCTTCTGTATTATTGAGGTTTTTTTTGTGCTTTCTTTTACTTTTTAACTTTAATTAGACATTGCAGTATGCAGAGTATTTAGATCGCGTCACACCGCTCACGTTTTACACGCCACTGACGGGCGCCGTAATATCAGAGGTCATGGGCAAACCACGCCATATTTTGAATGCGTCCCCTTTCGGTCATATTTGTACTGCTGCAGTTGCAACATATAATGCCCCTTTCATATGCCCTGATTTCTGTTATGTGGAAGAGGCATAACAAAGTACGATATTGTGTATTTTTTAATGCATTAAGCATCGCTTTAGTTGTACCAACTATGACTACATAAATATTTCTTATTCTTCTTCGCTATCAGGTAGCTTATCTGCACGTTTGTTGGCTAATTATAAAAAAAAATCCTCAACGAAATTCTGGAAATAAGTAACTTATAGTATTCCCTAAAAAACGCACCACCCGTACTGTTACTGTTTATTTCGAGACTATTTTATATCATGTAGTAACTCTACTATAATGTGTCATTGATGTCGGTATACGTTTTACAATCTCTGGTGACTCTACTCAATGTTAATATGTTTCTTTTATACAGATCGTAACGAAGACTTTTTTAACGTCAAGTAAAGGAAGCATCCTAAACGTTTTTGTCATTTTTATTCTTTGAATATGATGTAATTTTGGCGTCGGTGGATAAAGGCCGCCGTTGCCACTTAAAAAACTCAAATTTATCTCTTCGTCCTTTACCTTTGAATTATGTAGTTTAATCTCGGCAATTAAGAGTAAATGTATCTTTCTTTGCTTAGATCTATCCATTCTTTGTAAATATCTGTCCGTTACGAAGCACAAGTTTAGCACTTCTTTTATTACACGTACCGCGAAAGACTAGAATAAATTCCCCACGTCATTGTTCCCGTTCAATTATAACGTAGATGTCTTGAAGTCGAGAGAGAGAATATTCTTCTACTAAGTTAATGCGCTTTTCCGTCCAAGGTTACATAATCGCTTACTATTAGATGGAACTGTAGTGAGGCATGAACTTATAATCCGTAATAGTAAAGGTCATAATAATAATTTTAATATTAAATATTATATACCTCTCATTGTAGTAGTCGGTATCAATAATAAGTACAGGTAGTAGAACGGCAATAAAGGGAAAACCACTAACAATCATGTCACGTAATGTAAAAATGCTCAATTGATTTCACCAAGCTGCTTTAAATTTTTGTACTATTATTTCCCACAGTATTCATTAACCTGATGCACTAATCCTTATCTAGCGTATTAAATTTATACAATAGTAATATTTGTCAGTTAAATTTAAAGGTTAAAAACTTTAACATAATGAACGAGGATAACTTGAGCAGTGATATGGTTATCCCATATAAAAGTTTATTAATCCTCTTCTTTAATAACTTTTACTATACACAAAGCGTACCAGACTTATACAAACCTGCATGTTATATTAACAAGTTGAAAACTTCTAAGTGACATTTACTTCATAAAGTACAAAGTTAAAGATAAAATCATGCTTGATTTTTATTACATCATCATCTCCCTGTCCTTATCCCATTACTTTTCTATAATTGATCTGCACCAAAGGCTCATACTTCCTAAATACTATCCCTTTTCAATGATTTTATTGTTTTTGAAGGCGATTTTACTTTTTTGTTAAAAGAATTTTATATACCTGCAATGTGGTAAAATCGTCCCACATTCACACCTCGCTCGTCATCACTGCATTAGATTTAACACCTGAACTCCCATTAATCACTCGACAGGTTCCGACACTGCATCTGACACATTTGTATCACGCTCAACTTTTCCCTTGCACCACAATATACAGAACTATATTTAGATATACTATATCAAGTTTTGCTTACGCTAGAATCATTGCTCACAAAGTTTACGCAAATTCTTACAAACATTTTATTCATAGACTACAAATTTCAACCCGACTTTGTAACGACCGGGCGACCAGACTAAAGGAAAAGTTCACGATTAAACAGCAACTCGAGATTATAGTCTTGCCGGAAGGCTCGCAGACGGTTTAAATAATCCGGCAATTGAGTTGCATACTAACCGTTATGTTCCTACTGTTCGTCGTCTGTAACTTCAGCTAACTTTAGAATTTATTGTCACTGGCTGGCAATATAACGAACCAAAACGCCAATATGAAAATACGAATTATAGAGTTTTACTAATCGAGAACATTAAGTAGTTGTAGGTAACCACGAAAGTGCAATATTTCTACCACGTCATACTCATTCAAGCTGCTATTTTATACCATAATGGAATGAGAAATACTCACCCCATTTCCATAGCGGGATACTGAAGAGACCTCTATGGCCAACTTCTTGCTTGTGGGTAGGATTTTATAAGGACCATATTATTATTATTGAATCTTTAATATTATTGCTATTGCCTTTCCGTGAAGCAGGCCTGACCAACCATTCTGGTTGGGTGCTTGAGAGCTTGCTTGCTTCTTTCTTTCTTCTTTCTTAGCTTGATTATGATTACTGATTACGAACTATACTATGATTCTTTCTTTTTTTCTTAGCTAGATTAGTGACGACTTACCATTACGTGGCTCATTGATCGGCTAGTTACTTAACAAATAAAAATGAAGTAATCTTATGTGGCCACTGTCGCCTAAGTAGGTACATCAGTAATATCAAATTCATCATCAAGTTGGTAAAGAAGAGCAGGTTATAAATCAGAATTTGAACACTTTTTGAACAAGAATTTTAGACTACCCGTTTTTCCTATTGATAGCCGACGATGTATCGGAGCAGCTGCAATCTGTTAGGGAATATTTACACCAGGGCTATACCGAGCGTTGGAATGTTACGAGCTAGTGAAAGTGCTATGTACTCAAAAGAGTCCGTTCCCTAGTGAATCGCAACAAAATTTACAAAGATGTCGGTCGGGTCGGTAGCGCCAACTACACAGAGAAGATAAAATTCCCGCGCGTTTTAATACCAAGTCGTCCCTAGGTTGCGCTTGATTATTTATATTTTCTTATGAAAACCAAGAAAATATAACCAGCGCTATTCGCGGATCTGGACCCTTTTGAAATGTAGTTACATGTAGGTATACAGATTTATAATTCTACGAAATTTTTCCTTTTTTTTATAAGCCACGTGATGGTAAGTGGTCAACACCCACCATGGACATAAGCAACACCAAAGACGTACGATGCATTGCCAGTCTAGAAACACCGAGCCAGAACACGACGAATCTTTTGGCGGCTAATTCAAGAAAGATGAATGTAGATAGCGATACGGGCCTCATCTAAATATAAAACCAATAATTAATTCTTTAATTGATAACGGTTCATAGTTTAGCGACCAACAGAGTTAAGCAACCATTCTCGCGATCGATACCTGGATGGGTATTCGCCAATGGCAAAAATTTCTTGAGCGTTTCCGTGCTTCGGAGGGCACGCCAAGCCGTTGGTCGCAGTTGTTATCGTAGATATCGAGTTTTTAACCCATGTCAGAAGTTTCCGGGCCGCATAACAAGTTCTGACATTTGGGTTTATTGTTGTCCGCGAGCCCTTACCACTTACCATTTCAGTTCATTTCTCAACTGTTCATTTGTTTATGTAAATAAAGGAAAACAACAATAATTAATTTTGATTAATCTGGTAAATCCTGTTTCAGTATACTTATTTAATTTCAACGACATCGGAAAACACGTAGTTAACATGCCATTGAGATGCCCAGAGATGTTACCGTGCTTGATATCAGGCAGTTGGCGAGTTCCATCACCGGCTCCTTGCGTCATCTTACAAATGAAATACCTCACATACTTGCAACAGACTAACGAGAGGAAATCTCTCGACATATTTTGTACAGCAGTTTTTAATATAGAATATATGAAGACTTTCGTTATACAAAACTTTATAATTTAAACATTTCGTTTCCCTAGTAGCTATGAAATGTCAGAGTTCTGAACATTTTGATTGCGACTTGCAACGCTAAACAATAATATATTAATTCCAACCTTACTTAAACTCACAATAAAACTTTTTCCAATTAGGTGCTTCAGAACATTTATTAAAAATACTGGCATTAATGTGTTTTTTTAGCTACAAGTAGCACCGCCTCAGTACGAACTACTCTGGACTTGGAAAAACTTGATAAAAGTTAAAAATAGTTGAAATGAATTCAAGAATATCAAAACTCTTGAATGTAGTTAAGTCAGGAATCAAGTAAATATTACTTAAATCTCGGTTGCATAAGTAATATTTACTTGGTTTGCAATTTAAGCATACTTTAACATATTTTTCATATAATAAGAAAATATAAATATGAAGTTAGACATCACAGCAAGATGAAAATTCTTATTTGTTCAGATTTGAAGGTTATCTTATTAAACAAATAAGTTAAATCATGGAAAAAGGACTCTCTGTAAATTTAACATTAATTAATTAATTCGCAATCTCGTTGCTAACAAACATCTTCAGAACATTTCCTCATTCATTACGCAATAATGTAGTATTTCCCTAATTAATCTTTCTTCTAAAAGCTGTATTTTGTGAGTTTAACCTGTGACTTTTGATGTCTCCCTGTGATATTTCTATAATGAAGACATCTTGTATACATACAAACTTCATATTACTCATAAGAAACAGGAAACATATGAATTTTTCTAATAGCCGAACGTTAAATGCCTTGCATCGTCAAAATCATGGTCAAGTTAAAATTTACGAACAATCCCTAGAGAGAATTATTAATCAGTTTCTTCTACCGAAGGGAAACAACCTGAGTTATTAAATTTACTCAAAATTTTATAGTTAAACACCAGTCACAGTCTTTGAGTTATTCAAGAAACAAATTAGTAATCAAAAAATGATTTGGTTATTGTCGTACGAAACGATATTCACTCATACATACATTGAGGCAGAATATGTTCCTAATTATGGAAATATAATACCCTCTTACAAAGTTAAGAAAAAAAAGGCTCGATATTTTTCTGTCACATTTTACCAGAAATTCGCTCTTGAAGATGCAACAGGGTTGACATGTTGAACAGAATATAAAGTAAAACACAAAATGTATTTTAATTCCAAATGTTTATTCGACATCGTATTTACGCACTCCATTTAAACACCAAATTGTAACAAAATGTTGATATTGAATTGAGCACGCATCCACTAGCAACAGTACTGAAATTACTATAACTTTGTGTAATATATTTTGAAGTAAACACATGTGTTACAACAATACAAGTTTATGTTTAGTGCCATATTTCACACACAAACATTTACACGTAATTAGCCAAATTTATGTAATTCGGATACAGTAACATAATGGAAAAAATTCAACATTTTTAAAAAACATACACGACAGTTTTTCAAAACAATCAATAATTCATGCACAGACATAAATTGCCATTTATGTTTCAAAATATTTTCAAAATTTACGTTTATTTTACCTTTGGTCAGTAAACTTTGGCTTGTATACTTAAACTAGTTGAGAAATACGAAAACGATTATAATTACTGATATAAAATTAATATCATATGGAATATTGATTTGTGAGAACAATTTCAACAAACACTTAAAATAAACGTAATATTACATGATAGTTCAATTCCAAAGAGTTAGAATACGTCCTTTATTTAATGTAAAATTGTGTCAGTCGTTTAAAAAACAAAAGAGTAACAATATGCATTGTAGTTACGTCATATCCACATCAACTTGCCCATTTAGAAACACCATCAAGAACGTTTTCATAATATTTAAACAATCCTCACATTTCAAATACATTTGAATCCATAAAAATTTAACGCAAAACCTAATAACAATGTAATTATCAGTAACAATTATTTAACTAACTTTTATCAATTCCGTTCTAACACTTGTCACCTATTATAATAAACTTTTGAAATAAATTTGTTAATTGAACAGTCACATTTTGTCACAATGTGGATAATTATTCAATATTAAATATTAATCACTCATCGATACATATCTCGATCATCATCAATTCCTGTGGAGATAAAAATTCGGACGAGTACAGTAGCAAGCTAGGGATTAAATAAATTAAGTGAAACACATTTTTATTATAACTACATCGATATAAGTATAACTAATACACGAGTGAGATATATGTACGTGTGGATACCACCAAAGTTTGAACAATTATAATTTAAAGGAGTCCCCGTGTCCAAATTAAATATTAATTTCTCTCAAATACTAATAGTAATTACGCCAAGTATGGCGATAATTTTGGCATTTATCAATTTGTAAAACGAGTATCTAATGATGTTTGAATTTAAGCTTACAAATTTTTTAAATTAGGTCAATTCAAATTGTAAAACTTGACATAGAAAATCTCCATTATAAAATTTTGTCTTACCTTAAATCCTCTATATGTTTTAAATCAATCAACAACAAATATAATAATACTTAAAATTCTCCGCTAATGCTTCGGTGAAGAATAAGTATGAATACTCGAGTATTCTCCACACAAGAGTTCAAAGCGTGTGAAGTATTTGAACTCGAACATTTCGCTCTAAAAACTGATTCTAACTATATTTTTCTTCTTTCTTTATGAATAAATTTCACCATTATTGGTTAAATCAATTAACAGTTAGAGGACAGTCATATCTCCGATAATCCACAATCCAATTAAACTTTCACCCTATAAATTACAAAGTTTGAAATTGTTTGAAGTAAATATTTCATAGATTTTACAGTGTAACATAATTATCGTGTTTAAAATTCGTAATAAAATTCATTAAAAAGAATATTTTACCCAATACATCACACATAAATTAATTTTAGCAATTTGTTTGAATTAAATACGGCTTTGGTGGTGGCAATGTAATTATAGGTAGCATTATGATCGTACTCAAATTTGACGTTTATTTACGGGTACCAGGAAATTAGGAATGTCGGTAATGTACCGGTTACCACATACGGCAGGTTGATACCCTAAGATTAGGGTAAATTATATAATATTGTTTGTGAAGAGTCGCGGTCTATTACCCTGTATACCTTTGAAAAGTTTTATGAGGTAAAAGGTCGAAAATCGATTCATCGGTTTATTAGTCTAGCATCACGTAAAACTTAGCACATGTACCCGTCCATTTGCCGATTTGACTATTTAGTTTTTAACATTTACTTATCAAAAACTACTTAAAGTAATACATCTGAAAGTAACTTTACATAAAATCACAACATACGCAATAATTTATATACTCGTAATTATTGGCTACATTCCTCAAACACGGCTCGTGATAAAATCAAAATTTATTTACATACACACCTAATGTGAATCGCTTCGATAATGTTTTTTTTGCCTTTTTATACTATTTTATTCACACTTATTATATTTACGAATATTTTAATACGAACCTACAAATTTTTCGTTATATGTATATTCGTGTATGTACCGAAATAAAATATCACTAAATGTAGTTTTGTTCACGTACTAGATAAACGAATGACTTCGCGTCGCCTTCATTGGTAATGAAGCACCTTGGTATATGTACCTGTTTGTATTAAATACTTCAATCACGCACACATTATAGAGCGCCAACCAACGGGCATTCGCAGGACTACAATGTCTTTATGTAAACACAAATGATTGATTTTTAAAATTAAAAAGTATGGCCATATTTATTTGTAAATTTTATGTGTATGTAATTAATTACGCACACAAACATAGGCTTTATATTCGACAAAAACAGCATGGACTCATTTTTATAGTACAATTTGTTGGGCCAGTTAACATTTATGTTACTGTATGTAACGCAGTAAAGTAAAGACACATTTATATTTCTACATATTTACAGCCGTATCTATTTCGCAAATCAGGCCGAGCCTTAGTTCTTATTTCAAATAAACACACATATTTTATTACTTGGTGGTTTATATATAAAGTTATGTACATACATTTATATAATAGTGGTATAATATAAACTCTATTTACACATTTTACTGGTAGTTAGGTTAAAAATCACAACTTTGTCCGTTCGTTCACAACAACCTCAGGGGTGTCCAGTAAGTCCAAGTCTCATACGGATATTTCTTGTATTTGTACTCTTTTCTTCA
Organism: Carystus phorcus; assembly: GCA_018248895.1. NCBI lineage: Eukaryota > Metazoa > Arthropoda > Insecta > Lepidoptera > Hesperiidae > Carystus > Carystus phorcus. Next base: position 7,594 of record DWJN01002206.1, on the reverse strand, counting down.
TGATACCGGGAGGGGCGGGAGTGGTGGGAGCGGGGGGAACCCGAAGGATCCCAGATCCTCCGGCCGCAGATTCCGAATCGCCATTTGAATCAGCGACGTCCGTACAATCGGGTCCAGGGCCGAACTTCACCTGCGTGGAATTGTCCACGACTCGCGGTTCGAACGTGCTCGTCCTCCCCACAGGGTCCGCTGCCCGCCCCTCCACCTTTTGAATGTCCGGCTTTTGAGTATCGATGCACACAACACTACCCGCCTGTATCGCACTGCCCACACTCACATCCGGCAACGAACTACGAGCCATTCTATGTTTTTCGTCATAGCAGCTATACTCACCGAACGTTGGCTCACCGCAGTCGGATAACGTCCTCAAATCGAACTTAGAGCCACGTGGCACGTGAGCAGACTTGCAGTCAAAACCGAAACCTTTTCCATCGAACGCACGCACTTCGTAGTCTAACTTCCCGTCATAATTATCGGAAGAAGAAGAGCTGCCGGCTTCAGCAAGGTCATCCTTATGGCGGCGGGGTCTAGAACCTCGTTGGTGATAGATACCAGCGAATATAAGGACATTCAGAAGCAAGAGGAAGCAGCCGACGGCAATGGTGACCGTCAACGCTGCAGTGTATGATTGATAGTGGGAAGAAGCGAGGCGACGAAGCAGTGCATCGTCGTTTTGGACAGGTGTGACTGAAGTGTTAGGAGGGCATTCGGTGGGAGCTGGAGGGGCTGGTGGGGGTTTAGGAGAAGCACGCGGGGGTGGAGTACTGCGAGCCCCGTCCCGGCCTATGTCCACATTGATGACGTGCGGCACGTGCGCTCGGGATGTCGATTGAGGCCTCACCGCACCTAAATTTTTACAAATTATTTTTTATTGCTGCTATTAAATATATTTAATGTCAAGTAAAAACAATATGAAAGCTGACACATCTAGTGGAAGTATCGCAGTAAAATACGCACGTGAAACTCGTAAAAACATTACAGACTTTTATAGGGCCAAAATGGATTTTGGCACCACAAAACCACCATTGCTCGCAGTATATTTTAACTTACAGTGACAGAGCGGAATTCCGCTACTCTAAATCTGACGGTATAGAATGCGGAAAATTCAACGTCGGTTTCACTGCAGGTATGAGATTTCATGCTGTTTTATATTTTTGTAAGTAATTAACTTAATAATTAGGTGACAATCTCATCGTTGTCATTATATATTGACAATAATCTGTCACAGCAAATTTCAATGTACTAACATCATTAAAAGTTATTCAATATTTACTAAGAATAACGATTTTTGAGACACAGAATATTAATAATAATACGTCACTTTAAAATAACCTTATTAATGATAAAGCTCATATCATAAAACATTACCTTCATAATAATTTTGGTTGTCTTCTTGAAAATGATGATGCCTCATAGCGGCATCCGGTATATCGGGCCCGGGTCTATGAAGCTGCGGTATTAGGGAGAGCCACAGCGACATCTTGTGGCCGCGGTAGTGACTCCTCATTTCCGGCTTTCCGCCTGCACAGTATTCCAAATTCAAATTGAAACAAATGATCCCGACTCATAAATGTATCCTCAAACTTTTTAATGAATCATTTTTGTTCATCCCGAAACATTAACGGGGTATTTAAGGGATACATTGATATTATCATCAAAACGAACATTAAAAATGTAATTTTAGGTTCATTGAAACAAAGAGAATTACAACTCAAATATGAGTATAAAAACGTTTATTTAGTATGAACAGTGTGTATGAATATGAATATCTAACGAATGTATAATTAAACTTTAACTATATCTATTAACGAGAATCTGGCTAACACGATAATTATATATAAATTGAATTTAGAAATGAAGTAAAACTATGAAGGATACTGAGGTAACCTCTGAGGTAACTTCCTACTGAGGAGGTCTAGTTTTCACTCCAGAGAGGATTAGTAGAAAGATAAGTACACAACACACGTGACAGAAGTTTTTAGGCTACCCGAAGAAATCCGACTTGGATTGACGACTTGTGTATATGATAACTACGATTACCCATGGTTTAATGTACTCTTTGAAGCACGGAAACGCTCAAGAAAATTTCCACGAACGGTCACCTATCTACCAACTGACCGCGCGGGCAGTTTCTTAATTCCAATTTTACAAAGAAGTATGTAAATTGTCAATTTCTAAAAGGGTTTAAGTTTCCAATTTTAAATTGAAATAAACGAGCCATGTTTGTTTACGAGTAGGACCGGTAATGCGCAAATCTGCAAAGTTTTTAATGATTCATCCTCGTACATCAGCTTTATTACGTGACGTTGATGATAATGAGTCGAAGAACTTTTCATGTAGGCTTTCTATATTCGTTTATTTTAAATTTACATATGTACATATAAGTAAGATGTTCCGAACTGTGAGCTCGTTGTTATTCCTTTTCAATTCGTACTAATGAATAAATGGGTTTCCTTCTGTCTTCTTTTTAATATTATAAATAAGTATTCATAAAGTTTATAAGCATAGATAACAGCGTGAGTTTCGAAACTATTTATGTAAGTTTAAAAATGATTTCACTGTTATTAAGCGTGAACCTTTGGGATGGACATAAACTCAATTTAATTTTTTTTTGTGGCACTGTTTGATACCATGCGTTTGTACTAAGGTTATCTTAGCAATAATTAGCATATGAATTGATGATAAGAATTGATGGTTTCCCGAATTGTCAATTTAATAGTTCTTCAAACTACAAAGTGCTATATAACACTGGTTTAACTCATTTTCTCACAGATTATAGGTGTTATCAGTCAATACTAAATTCATTTAAACATTAACTATATTATTACAATGCGCAGTTTACTTCAATGGCATGAGTTTGAAGTTAATACAGTCCAGTTAGTGAAAACCCACTAAAGAAATTTTAATGGTTTGTTTACATTCATTCAAGCGAATTCATTGAGCGAAGTACAGGCCTAATACTATTATTAAAATGAAGGAACGATGGCAGAAGAAGCATAAGCAATCTTAATATATTATAACTAGGTACCTAAATAGAAATATTGTATATAAAAAGATAAATCTAACACGAAATAGGTATACAGAATGAACGCATTGAGAGAATACCTACTCAAGGTTCTTCGATTTCCAATAAGGTAAGACTAAAGTTGCTGTAGACTTATATTGAATGGACAAATTAAAACCAAACAGAGCGTTTAATGATTCTAGACAATTAGTTTTTCATCGTTTGTTTGCGTTCTTTGATGTAGAAAATACGAAAAATGTTGTGAAAGGTTAATAAAACGGTGTGTTATTCGTACTATACTGTTAAATAAAAATGTTGTTTACTTACTAATCTCCATGTAGAGTTGATTAATGGTATCATACGTGTCCCAGAAGGGTGGCTGGTCGGGGCTCTCGTGTGGAGTTTCACCTAACATGGAGCTCGGAGGCGGTGTCGCACTGGGGTCATTTGGGTTCCTGTCACAAACATGGCCGACGCTTATAACACAGGCATTTTTAATTTATATAGCTGAAGAAGACTACAGCGTATTTTACTACGCAACTCCGACGATAGAATTGCAGGGATAATTGATGGCAAACAAATTTTCAAAATAACTAGTTGTATGATGTAAAATATAACAAGGTAAATTTTATTATATGTTACGAATATCTATGTTTAAATTGATCGTTCAAATTAACATATTCCATTAACGTCATGAACTAATTTCTAATATTAATAGTAAGTCATCCGAGAAATGAAAGAAATTTGAACAAACCACTTGCCAAATTCAGCATCCATATCATAATTATAAATTACATTTTTCTTGACATTATCTAGTTGCTAATCAAGCCCCACAGCGTCTGAACGCAAAAAATTTGTAGTCGCAAAACGCCTACTAGCAACAGCCCATTTTATCTGATTATTTAAATTACACCCGCTAAGCCAGGAAAATTAAATGGAATGGAACTTATCTTACACTTGTGACACATTCTTTACAAATATATATTAAAATTATTATTAATCTCATTTCCATATACAAACTCTTATATAAATGTTACTTATTTTAACATTTTCCTTTAGCTAACAAATAATTTTGTTTGGTACTTAGTGGAACTTTAATGGATGATATAGTGAACATGGTTCTTTAGTAGAAGTTCTTGTATATTCCTATTAAGTATAAGCCATAATATTTATAAGAATTCAAAATTACTAATGGAACATACCATTAATTAATTAAATCGCTTTATTGTCTGTATTTATAACGTTATTTTATAAAGAAATTCACCGTTTTATGTTCACTCTAGAGAACAAGAGATCTGGTAATTATGTTACAAAAAATATAAGCAACGAGAGGTAATGTTACATTATCTCAAGTAGATTAAATTACCTACATGTTTTTTCGTAAATACGTTATAATTATACGAATATGTTTTGGTTCCATTTTAGTATTACCTAAAATGGTACTGTAATATACATATTGTAACGTGTTTTGGCTGGGAGCTTTCTTCTTTTTTTTTCGTACACATTAGTGATATCTTTAGTTTACTAATATCTACGGATGACGGCGACTACTTGCTATCAAGCATTCGCCCACTTTTTTGTTAGTAATTTAAATCGAAGCGTGTATACAAGCGAAAATGTTAATATAAGTGAAAGATATATAAGTTGACTTTACTGTTTCAGTTGTTTTTTATCCAAACAAATTATTACGTTCAAACAGATTATACAAAATCCGTTTTATAGAGTATAAAAGATCTGAAGTTTGTATGGAAATTCGCTGTATAAGCGGCCGTGAAACTTGGAACATAAACTTATGAAAAGAATTGAGAATTTTTGGAAATACAACAGTTATTTGTTGGAACAAAGATGATTGTCGGGCATCTTAAAAAATCTTTAAGAATACTTAAGACGTAATAATAAGCTTGAAGTTTAGTATAGAACTCCTAATAATATAATGGTAAAAGAAACCTGTTCACCGTTCTCATGGCCTTTAAAACTTAATCCCGGAATAAAATATTATTGTTCCTTTTTTGATTTTACTAACCTCGCATCTCTTCGGGAAGCCTATAGTATATAGCTTAATGCTCGCGCCCGATGTACTCTGTAGTTAATTATATTTCTCGGGCCTTTATTTTATCATCTTAATAAACTTTTTTTATAAAGCTTTAATTAAGAAAACATTTATTTACTGTAAAAGTTGCAAACTCTATCCCAATTATCAATTTGTAAATGTTATTACATGGGTACCCTTTCCTGGGATTCCAAGTCAAATCCGTTCTAGTCAAGTTTATTTTACCACTTATGTTGATAGAAAATGTCACCTATTTTTTTTCAAAAATATCCAATGTGTATTTAGATTTGGTCCGATTACAGTTTAATTATTAGACTAGTGTCCCATGAACCTTTCCGTTCGAAATTGTCCCATGGGAACCATTAAATTTTCCGACACAAAAAACAATCCTGTGTGCTATGCCGGACTATAATCTATGATAAATTTCATCCAAATCCGTTCATCCGTGCAACGTGATTGAAAAACAAACATCAATTTAAAGTTTCGTATTTATAATATTACCGAGATTTTTAATTTGCATAAATTTCCGTTACGAAATTATTTGCTGGTATTCATCAATCAATCAAGTAATAACAAATTAAAGAGCTTTTTAATGGAAATACAAAAACTTTCACGCTTTTAGCAATCAACCCAAACTTATTTAGATTTTCAATGAAATTTATAAAAAAGGAAACACTTGCGAGAGGAGCTTTTTGCTTATCATTACGTTTTTTCTTACTTTTCAGGGGTAAGTACGCTAATCGTTAAATCCATTTTGTGATATTATTCAGAGTGAGTCAACTTAAAATGCAGCGTATCCACATACATATACCTACAATTTACCTACTTGTGACCGTAACTATACGCATACAGATTTCATTTATTACATTTATATTTAAGAGTTATAAAACGCAACACAAAGTAATAAAATAAATACCAAATAAAAATATGAAACACAGCAATGTTACCTCCAGTTTATAATAAAGAAAACTATAAAAAATATTTTACGATAAAACAAAAACCCGCGCAATACATAAATTGTTTGTTCTCGCGTTTACTTACCCGTATCGAACGAAGTTGGCGATGTAATGCATACAAAGCCTAGAAACCCGTTGTTCTTGCAGGGAAAAGTTCTGATGATGATGCGTCGTAGACAAGGGAACTCCCAAGTAGTATGGCAACTCTTCCCCATGTACTGATCCCGGCCGCTATAACAATTTCATTATTTTAATATGTATTCACATGCCAAAAATAAATAAAATACTTAGTAACTTTTTTTCTAACTAAAATGAAATCTTCCCCATCACTAAAAATAATTGCTTTAATCGAATTACCGAGACAAAAAATATTTTAGTATTTCATTCAATACCTCAAGACCTTACAACTGAAAAAATAACAAAGCTACGATTGTTAAGAACATCGTGGATTTGACATCCTTCAGATCTTTATACAGACAGTTCCGAATTACGCAAGCGAAGATAGATAGATAAAAAGCTGGCCCAGTGGTGGATTTATACAGATTTTCATCAATATATTAGAGTTCAATACAATAATGAATTTTGAAAACTAAAAGTCTATGCTAGTAAATGCAAGTTTCCTACGTACATATTTGTGTCATGGGTCATAACAAAAAAACTATATACATACATATGTACATTATATAAAAATCATTATTTGTTTATGTGTTTGTTTATTTGTCATTTATTGATTCTGAAATGGTGGGAGATGAAGCATTGATGTTTTTGGAAACTTTTTTCAGTATTCTCTGTAGAATTTTATGGTACCAAAATTATATATATTAAACAAGACCTACCAGTGGATATTATGTTTATTATGAGATGTACATGTATCCAAAGCACTTCAATAAACAAAATAAAAAGAAATGAATTCTTATATAGGAACATATGCTACCTTTTCTTCAAATTAGAAATTTTAATAGGCGTAGCGCGCCGGATACCGCTAGTAATTATATCATATAAACAGCATAAAAACTCAATAGTATTCGAAAATTTTGGGTGTATGATAGAAGTATTTCGTTTTAAACATACAATACAATGCAATATACATACATTTTGCTTTTAGATTAGTATAAACAGGATATTACTATTATCATTTAGAATAAACCATTCCTGTTTCCATTCGGTTTCATTTACCTCCAAAAACTATTTTCCTTAATATAAACCATTTCAACTTTCCGTAGTGATTTAGAATTCCCACCTCTTTATACAAAGCCTGCTTAAAATTCGGTTCTATATTCAAATGACCGCTATTGTTATGCGCGTTACCTGCGGATAATCCTTATCTTGAGAGAGGTGGTGGAAGTGAGTGAAGTAGGTGGTCCCACCGCGCAACGCGTGCAAGTAGCCGAGACGTATCAGTGGAGCGGCCGTTCTGCCATCGCTTAGTACCTATTAATAACATTTCGTTTGTTAATTTGAAATATACCATCTAAGAAATCGCTGAAGAATAGATTCTTTCCTATTTCTATGGAGAAACAGAGGTAAGAAAGTAGTCAATTTCCCTCCCATCACAGTCACAATGACACTGAGCCACGTCTACAC
>DWJN01002205.1:0-15790 GCA_018248895.1 Carystus phorcus | reverse complement strand
GAGAGATAAATGAATAAAATGTTCCTTATACACACATACTCCCGCACTCGGTCGCCCTGTTGCGGGTGGCATGATCAGCACTTACAAGACGTTCTAAATACCCCAGACACGAGGACATATATGTATTTCTCGTTAACATGGTTATACATAAATGAGGATCGAAGATATAATGAAGACCTGTCTGAGAAATGTATGTTCTCGTCATAAAAAATCTGGAACTGAACCTAAGGTCCCTTGCTTTACAAATCAGTGCCAACTAACCTATGAGCTCGTAGAATGTTTATTGTAAGGTGGAGGGTCTTCATGATATCTTTGATCCTTTCTTCTGCGTAACCATGTCAATGATAAATTTGTGCGGTCTCATATGCTTATACAAATAAACGATTTTAAAAATATTGGTGACTGGGGTCAAACCATGAATGACCCATTATAGGGGGAGGCATAGAACATCCTGCTCCTATGAAGTTTGGTGGAGGGGTTCCTGGCCAACCCAGTTTTCGGGTGTTTTCATGCCGCCCGAAGACCTCCAATATGACTTAATAACCGGGCTTAATGTACCCTCCGAAGCACAGAAGTTCTAAAGAAATTTTACAGGATAATACTTAGTGACCGTTTATTTATTTCTAAATGATCTTGCAGATTAGAAAATAACCGAGGTTAGTAATGTAGTACATAACGTAACCTATGCGTTTAATCAAGTTTAATAATTATGAACGATCGCTCGTTAAAACTTTACTACTCTTGCAAATTGCTAATATCCTCGAGAGGAAGTATCGTAAAAATACTACGAAAGCAATCATGTTCGCTCGTAAATGTGCGCCTAGGTGCGGTTATGTTGAAATATACTTTTAAGAAATTAAGCTTATACCTTATTATTATAATTAAAATGCCATTTTCACAATGAGAAAAGAACGAAAAAAGGAACACTTAACATGATTGTACGTCAAATGGAGATTAGTAGGCCTGAATTCACAGGTTATAAAATTAAAAGTACAGTGTACCATTTTATTTCCTTGAAATTAGGTCATGTACATTGCGTTAACGATACGTATCTCTCGATTTGTAGTGTTATCTATGTTGTAACTGCGCAGGCAGGTTGATAGGTGGTTGTTAAATAAAAATGTAAGGTCCTCTAGGAACATATTTACGTTCGCTCGAAATTATTTAATTTCGAAATGTTTAATTATACATACATATATAAAATCTAAGTATACCTATTACGTAATTCCACTTCTGTTTCCATAATCTTAACCACTGATTCTATAATAGAAATGTCAGAAATTTTCAATATACTTGACACATTTTAATGACTCTGGACTGTTAGAATCTTCAAATACTACATCATTATTATTTCACTACACCATTTGCAACGATCGAATCGTAAACAATCTACATATGTATATACATGAAAATTGTGGTATGAATTTCCTTCTGAGGTATTCACGTAGCGCTATAACTTAAGGTTCTTGAAAAAGACCGTAGAGTTTTCATATTCAAAACCCAAAAATGTCTTATACTGACTGTTCAAAAATCGTATCGCTCTGTTCCTACATTCGTTTACCTACCTCGTAAAGCAAAATCATTTGACTAATGAGCAACACGTAACTATTCCTGGTATTGAAATCTGCGTTTAATATTTCCCAATAGTATTTGGCATTTTTTTTTCAATTACGTATAAACGCTATTCGCGTTTGGAATTTCTTAACCAGAACCCACTTCAACAGGGCCCATAACAAAATAACACAGGAATTTTCTACGAACGTTTTCCATTACACACAGAAGCCCTGTAATTGTTGCGATCAAATTATATATTTCAAATGCTATCTCCCGAACACGGCAACAAATATCTCCACTCGAATACCTGAACCATGCAAAGGTCGTTCTATTCTGGGACCACTCGCGGATGGCATGTGATTTATATTCGGCCGTCTTAAATTCATTAGTTTCGATCGATCCGAATGAGAGGAAAATTTCAATCGGTGATGAGCCCGTGACGTCACGTTGAAACACCAAGCCAAGTTGATCAAGCACGTGGCATCGTTCTGTTAGATTTAATGACGTCATACAGTTCTTTATTGTTTTCCAAGTGGGTCAGCATTTATTTAGATTTAATGGGTTACGTGCGCGGACTCTTTGAATGTTGCGGAATATGACTGTTCCTAGAATATCGTTACGGTTATTGTTCTGCGACAATTGTTACTATAACCTGGCGAATATGTTGGTGAACTTGTGTACTATTTGGTACTAATTACTTTGCTTTTAAGTGCTACTGCAGCTATATTCATTAACATGGTTTATCGAGTTACAAGCTTCGATAATTTTCTTGTATCTGAATTTTTTTGAATTTGCAAATATAGCGCTGGGGCGAAATAAGTCTGCCTCCTGGTCCCCAGGTTCTGGACTTTGTACTTACTAAACCCATTGGTAGTTATATATGCATGTGTGATTAATGTTTTGTCGTCTTTCTAACTTCCATCTTAAAATCAACCGTGAAATGTTTTACGTGCCCTCTTTGAGATGTTTACGGATGGTGAAGACTTATCATAAGGTAACCCATCGCTTGCCACCTATTGTCATCAGAAAGCTTGGTATCGGACAAGCCATGATTACAGTCATCTAAAATGGTGGGCACACAATAGACCGACCATTACACGCTCGGCGCCAGACGTCCGCAATCCGCGTCGGATAGCCACTGATTTATTTGCGGCTGTCGAACACGTTAATTTGGTTCAATCGACGCTCCCGATTTCGTAGACTAACTGATCGCACTTTGTATTATTGTAACAATCAATAATATGTAAGATCAATGTTTTGAAGCAAAATATTGCAATTTCACAGACACGCGCTTTGATTATTTTAGATCTTTACATTTGAGATTGATTTAAGGCGGTGTATTTTTATCTTTTAAGTGCCTATACTTATAAAATTAAACCGCGTTTCATAGAAAACTACATTAACCAGGCCAAGCCTTAGAAAGTGGTACTGTGACATATACATCTCGTTATAGTTTATATGATTATTAAGGTAATTAGAATCTACAGGATTATGAATCCCTTAGACATAAACTTGCACGATATCAAATGATCTTATGTAATCGCTATCCATGTAAGCGTAGTTTCATTAATTCTGTAAGAACTACGTACTTTATTATTTTTACAATGTTAAGACAATAACGATAATTATTTATCTTTTAAAAATTCCAGTTGTCGGAAGACCTCATCAGACTCCCAAAACAAAAATAGCCGAACGGCCTACTTCTCTACCATCAATAATATCCATGACAATTTGACATCTGCAAGTTACGAAACTGGATCGCGAGGTAACTTCGCGGGAACATTTGATGTCTAGACAAGCTTTTACCGAAATGGGTTGGCTCTTTTCATATTTGAATCGAAAATAAACGATCAACCTACTGTTTATATTATTATTATTCCTCTTTCTATACGGAAATTTTATTGCTTTTATGAGCTAAGATTATTATACAATGAAAGTAAATGAATATATCAATGCAATTATTGTTTTTAATCGGTCGAAGAGTTATATTTCAAAAACCATCCTTAAAGACCTTCATGGTCACACGTGCTCTGACGAATTTTCTATAATGAGTGTATGAATCGAATTAGTATTTCGTTGCACGTGATTAGTCGATCATGCGCGAATCTTCAAGAGATTAGTCTTTGATTCCACGTCAGTAAATTTAAAGTAATAATGCACTGGTTTGTATTCGTTGCCTTGTGTTTCCATTCGTACTCCGAGGCGAATATATTAATTCGCTGTTATGTATTATATAAACCTATAAGCAGTTTGTGTCTCGAATACTAAATAAAATCTTTTGCTTGCAATGTGTGAGTAGGTACTATTTTGACTACGTCCTTAATTCATCTTCTGAACCCAGTTTTGGAACGGAAAATTTATAGATTAAGTAACACAACGAGCGACATTTCATTTGCAAAACCTACCCTCGCAATGCGAATTTTCGTTCGTTCTCTATAGGTAGATTTTCATTTGTGATATATACATTTAGATGGTGCCACTGTGTCATCGATAGCTCCGGCTGAGGATTGAATGGAACGAACGAATCACCTTTTTTATTTACTAATGCACTTGCACTTGTTTGTAGACTATTCCAGTTGATATGCAGTGACGTTCCGATGCCAGAAGTCTTTGTCAGAGAGAGTGAGTTTTGGTCAGAATAAGTTCTTCAAGTGTGACATTCTTTCTTAGAATACTGGCAATCTACACAATACGAATTTTTAAGATAGCAATATAAACGGTTAGAAAGTTTCATTAGTTGTCGATTCAGTTTTGCAACAACCCGTAATTCAGCATGGCATTGTTTCCTACCTTATATGTATTATAGCGTCGATGAACTCGAATACAATAAAAGTCATATCAGCGAAATGGCATGTGAAAAATATATTTATATAAAAAAAAACAAAAGTTGTTCATTAAATACAAAGAGACTGATCGCGACCAAAATCCGTTATTTTCAGCGTATTTTTTGTCAGGCTATATTTTTTCACGATTCAATCACTAGCAGCCGGCAACTGAAGCTATCAATCAAGCTGAACTAACATAGTGCGATCGAAGCCAATTGTAAACTTGTGTGAATCACGCAGCAAACACACATTGGCGACAATGGGGGGCGCGTTTATTTACGGCTTATTGTATGTAGTTATGCGATTTTATAGGTGTGGATGATGAACAACGTTTACGCTTTCTTGATAACTTGTTTAACTCAGAATTTGTATGTAGCAAGTTTAGCAGCATGGGTAGAAATATGTTTTACAAAATTAACTGGGGAAAAATGAGTAGATAACTATGAGATTCTTTGATTGTTCAACATATCGTTATAGTGAATGACTTGTGAATAGTGATTGATTTTGAGTAAATACTCATAACATTATTCACAGAAAATTATGTCAGATTTCAGAATATCACACATAAAAACTTTATTGAATTTATGATTAACTAAGAGTATGTCGTTTATACGTACATGATATCCAAAATATAGAATTAATATATGTATGTTTATCATTTTTACGTATAAGCGTCCCTTAGTGTGTCAGTTTGCTTAACTTAAGATATCGTGACTTGTCCAATAAGCCATCGCGACTTCCCGACCAGTGTAACTAATAAACGACTGGCGGCTAGCCAATACTCCGCGGCTCTGCATACCTTTCGCGTACAGTTTGTTGATTCACAGTGGGATTATTTCATCGCGAACAAACTCAGTTACCTGTTTTTTGTGTCTTTGACATTTATTACTGAGAAAACGGTTTCGACGATCCGATAGAGTATCCAATATTTCCTCTGGGCAACTATCCATTCGGTTTGTTGAATTGCGATAGCTTTAATCAAAGTTCTTTTGTTCCTTATTGGTTAAAAATGGAATTTCGGAGATTATCTACATATTGAAGACAAGTATGGTTGTACAATTGCCTACTCGTATAACGTATGAATGTCATTGAACTCAAAGTTGACTGGTCGACCCGTTTGCTTGGATCACGAGGTCTGCATCAGACGTCTAAAGGCAATAGCACTTGACTCGTAATGCGTACACCGGTAGGTGTTGGCGAGGTTTTCCGGAGCGAGGATTATTAAAAATACACACCTACACACGGATAACTATCAAAGCTTACAGCTGTTAATAACAAAAATAAGGAGGTTACCAAATATGCTATATCGATAATTTCTGTTTAAAGTTTTTAAGACTCGTCATGTCAATAATGTATCTGATCTATAACTATTTCGTGTAGAATTAAATATCACGATCTATAAGCCAATAAGTCCCTGAAGTTAACTAACTAACTACCTACTCGTACAGAAATAGATCTTGATGCTAACATTTGGAATGCTTTTTATAACACAGATTGTGCCAAACCTGATAGAGTTACACTGTGAGCTGTCATAGTTGTTGAATCATATTTTTCATTATGGTAATCTTACCACATCCAGTGGTCAGAACGATTCTAAGCGGCAAGTAGCATAACTGTCTTGTCTTCTTTCTTTAAAATAGAAAACATAAATACATTCATGCTTAATCGGTAGCTGTCAAAAGGACAAGCTTCCATACAACTAACCATTTTATCTATTTCTACCATTAACAGCCCCCAGTAGGAGGCACAAACTTCGATTAACGAGGCTCATCGAGGTGGTCAGCTTGAATAGGAGAAGGTGTGAGTGGTTTGGGTTGCCTTCGGGATAACAACTTTTCTGTTATATTAACACTTTTCATGCCCTCCGCAACATGTAAGTACAAATGCACAAGTATGTGAGCAAATGTTGATGCTACTGATCAACATCTACCTACCACAATGTATGAATACGCAGCTCGATAGTTTAAAATATAAATAGTCGATCTATTAGGTGTGTGATATTAATAAATCTTCCATTACGTCAAAACGAGGGCGGTGACATTGTTGAAACTAACAGTCTCAATTTTTGCATTGCGACTGTCAACGAGTTTGTCATTGGCAGTGGTAAGTAATTGTGTGATGACAGTTTTTCCTGTGTAGTTTTTTTTTTGTTTTCTAATGGTTTGCGCCCTCGACTTTGGACTAAAGTATACGTTTGAGGTCGTGGCCTCGATCGTTTAAAGATTGGCTAAAATCCATTAGTGTCCCATTATATTAAAAAAGTAATTCACTTCTTATTGTTATAGATATTTTTGGATCTTTAGTGTTATAAGTATTTGAGGTATAAGAGTGTCTATGTAAGACAATATTATTACTAACGCGTTTTGGGAAATAAAGAAGCGTTTAACTGGTTGTTCGAACCTTAAAATAAAACATTTTACTTTTGAATTTAGAAGAATGAAAGGCTAGGCAGGCCTACAAAGAAGCAGCATTGTTTTAAGTGCCTGTCTACGAGTAACGTTGGGATTGATCAGCGTGTTACAAAGGAAAGTGATCGGCTACAGAATGAAGCTGTTGCCATAGCTTCCAGTCCAGTGTTTTTCTGAATGCCCTAAATGCAAGGGAAGTTTGAATGAATTGAATTTATAAAAATGAAGATTTATTTCATATTTTTAACAGGTTATTTGACACTAGCTCCAAGATAAGAATTCCCTTTGTTGTGGGAAACTACATAGGTTCATCTCTCGCGTTACATTCAAACAACATAATAATATAAATTAATAAACTTAAAAGTGTATGTGTGTGTGATTGTACCTGTATATGAGGCGTTAATTTCACATTTACCATTCGATTCTACCGTATATGTTTAATACTCATAATCACGTAAATAAAAATGATTAATTCAACGGACCATTATAAATATAAAAAAAGTTACCTCGTCGTAAAAATTGTGTAAATGAGCTGTCCTATTGTATTAGAGAAATGACAAAAGGTATTCAAGTGTTAATAACTTTATTATGATGGCTGTATTCTGTAATGGCAAAGTAATCACGAATACTGAGTCAGCAAATGAGGTCAACGTCCTACATTAAGGGAAGGTTACAATAAAATAGAAATGTGGATAAAAATATATATAAATTTCTTTAACCAAAAACTTGAATATATAAAGGGACTAAGTTCGATGACACTCATGAAAGATTACATTATCAATATTATTTGTAGCACGTACCTACATACATTGTACGTGCGTACATAGCTTTGTAAGTTGACTGAATTAGTATTAGAAACTTTATTTTAAAAATACTTCATATTCCGCGTGTTTTGTAATATATATTAATTCACACTGCTTGCGTATAAACGACGGTGACAGTGTTTTGAAGTTCTACCGCCGCAGAACAGATTAACGTCAGTGTTGGTAATTTTTAATATTAGCAGTTAGGAGCTCCGTCATTGTGCGAAATAGTTTTCTCTTCTTTTATGTCAAGTCGTGAAAGATTACTTACTAATAATAATACATTTGTCTGAACTCGAATATCGAATTGCTGAAAGTCTTTAGTCGTTTCACTAGCTCTGCATGCAAAGTTCGCTAAATGGTCAATACTATTAATCTGACGTTTAATATAATTTAGTCTCAAATTAATTTAATTGAGTTTATTCGTTTATGTGTTTTTTGTTTTTATCAAAATAAACTAAAGCTAAAAACTGAAATTCAGGGTTACAGTTTTAAACGTTAATGGGCTGTTAAAGTTTTGTAATAAATATATGCATATATATGTATAGTAAAATATTGTATATATTCGTCATAGTTCTTTCTCTTTCGATGCTTATAATTTTCTATTTTTATACTACTGGCATCCACTAAATCGATCCCAGGAAACAAACAAGCAATTCCTGGCTATAACTGAGTTATTGCTATCTCACATTGAAAAGGACGAAAAGAGTTTAGGTGACTTGAAGCAACAGATGCGATATTAAAGATTCCTTACACATGTCGGTCGTGTGCCAAGGATGGTGAGGTATACGAAGCTGAACTTGTAAACATGATGGATGGATGAGAGGTTTTTATGCGGTGATTCAATAATCCGAGTAATTTGTTCTATTTATATGTAACGCTCGCCCATTAACACGGGATTCACTCCGTAATAAATCTTTCTCGATGCTACGCGGTCGTGACACTGTCACTTAGAAATTTAAGCTTTCCCGTTGAAATTTTCAGCGAAGCGTCACGTCTAACGGTCTATGTTATTCATTAATTTTATTTGAGTTTCGTATTAATAGGATTCCTTTTAAAAATTAATGGTAAACATGGAATGTAGTTATTAGAAGTAAATGTTTTTTTTTTATTACGAGATTTTCAATAGTACCAAACAATAAAAACAAATCTCATTCGTTCTCATGTTTGCCCTAGGACGATACTCAATTAAATTATGTTTAATCTACCGGTATATACGGTGAAGTAAATTAAAAAAAGTCTGGCGTGAATAAAAGCGCTTAGAGAGTAACTATATTGTTTATCAGAAGTTTATGTTTGAGTTCAGTTCGACATAATTGTAAATGGTGGTATAGTCTCGTGTGATGTAGCAAACTAACTTAAGCTTATTGTAAACGGCGTTGGGTTTAGCAAATTAAAAAGTTAATGAAGCATTTCACGGGTGTCCTCAAGTTACGATCGAAACTGGATCATGTTTTAGTTTAATTTGAGATCTGTTACATCCAATATAACAATGTTGATATATCAATCGGTATTCTAAATAAAATCATACTATTCTTATATTGCTAATGTCTTCATCAATTACTCAATATCGCAAACCGTATGATAGTAACTAGGGAGCATTAAGCTAAGCAAAGCTTCAAAAGTTGTCTGGTACGAATCTTAGCAAAGTTTCTTCAAGTAATTATTGGTGCTGGCAATAACCTTTATAATTAATAATTAGGTACATCCGTCTTTTGAAGAATCTTATGATATTTATAACTTTCGGTATAATATTTTTTGTCACGGTGATAATGTTTTGTCAAATGACATCTATCATGTGTTTAATGGCGCAGATGCACTCTTGATAGATGTCATTTGACAATACGTTAACCTAGATTTTGTGTAAAACCGTATTAGCTATATTGAAGCTTTATTATATATCACTGTATACTTATTAACTATCACTAAAATGAATGAAATGTGAATTATGTTGGATATTTGCGAATGTATACACAATTTAAGCTGAATCGCCTTTGATTATATTGTAACTCGTTGGTTTTCATTAGTTGCAGCGAGCGGACTCCTAATAAAAAGCGTTTAATCCTCTGTAACTGCGCGTGAACGAATAAATGGTACTGTGTTTTACGGTTTGTGATCGGTCCAAATTCATTGCGTTGTATATATCGACTTTTGAAATTTAATGTGATTTTATATTTGCGATAATCATATATTTATGATCTTAGTTCATAGCATTGATTGCTCAAAATTGATTGATTCGTGCGTTCGATTTCATTTGTTGATACATTTAATTCCTTAATTGTATCCAAAGTACATATAAATAGTCTATAACTATGATGACATTATTTAGTATTCATTTGCTAAATAGTAAATATTAGAATTTTTTCTGAGTATATGATCGAATTTGATTAGAACATTTTGTTTACTTTTTCATTATTCACTTGCCTAGCAGGCGATTCTATTCAGAAAACAATATATTATATGAGAACATTTTGATATAATTCAGTATGAATAAATGTCTTTCACGACATTTAATGTTTCTAGACACGTGTACAGTAACGACACCCGTACACCAAACTCAATTGAATTCATTCATTATTGAATGTTATGGTAGCGAAAATAAACCTTCCTACAAAGGAAGTACAGTCGAAATTA
This sequence comes from Carystus phorcus, assembly GCA_018248895.1. NCBI lineage: Eukaryota > Metazoa > Arthropoda > Insecta > Lepidoptera > Hesperiidae > Carystus > Carystus phorcus. Next base: position 5,566 of record DWJN01002205.1, on the reverse strand, counting down.
CATCAGGAAACATTTTATTAACGCATTCGCTAGTCAAATGACATTAAGACTTTGAATCGACGTGTTAAAGAACAGTTTGGTGTGGTAAAGGTTTTTACGAGGGTCGATAAAGGGTAAATAATTTATTAAACGTTGTTCCGCGCGCTTTACGCGTTTTTGATGAACTGCCATGTGACTGGGCGGTAACGTGTTTGTTTCTTGTGAATTCTGAACGTGAAATCATGCGACCAACACATTGTTCAAGTGTGAAGCCAGTTTATTAATACTGTTAACGGTGGCAGGTACGTGCTTCAGAATATTCGAGCACTTCTTACAGTTCCTTTACTGAAACTGGAGTGTTTACAACAATGCGTTTGCGCTGCCCATGGCACAGACAATTGTTAAGGCCGATTGATAAAATATTTATTGCTACAACGAAGAACTAAACTACAACTAAGATTTTTATGACTTTTTAAAATTATTAATTAATACTGTTTTTAAAGTGACATTACAAACTATAATTATTATTATTAATTGAAGCCTGTATATATAAACCTAGAACTGTAAAATTCGAAATTGAATAAACATACAAACAAAACATTTACTTCATACAACTTTGTATAAATTGCTGTTATTTTTACGCCCTCTAACCATCGCATTCACAAGCACGAGACTGTCTCAAGGGGTGGTGCTATAGAAAATTAATTAAAAAGCGGTAGGTGCATTAACGGGTAACATTTTGTTACAACTTCTTATAAGTTTTAATTTTTCATTAGGTTACAGTCTGAACCATAAGCATCGTCGGAGAGCGGGTGCAGCTACCTTTGTAGAATACTTTTACCTTGATGTTGCTTTATTTACTGCAGGACAAATGTATACATGGATAACGGCTAATGATTACTCTTAGAATCATGAGTTGTTGATAAATATTCAACTTTGGGATGTAATCGGCTTCAACCATCGTTTGATCCAAGACGAGAATTGGTGCTCGTAAGGAACCCTGTTAAACAACAGGAGAGGTTATTGTGTGAGGTACATCTGTAGTCACTGGTTTTGTATCACTCAATTTAATCTCGCGGTAATCATGCTTGGTGTCAGTACTATTTTTACCTTCCTAACTAGCATCCACTTTCCTTTTAACATTGTATCGAAGGCCCCCAAAAAGAAGACCCGATTGGTCGATTGCACTTAGTCGATTTGGTCTTACTGATTGATGCCTATGAACATAACCAGGTGGACTGATGAACTGAAGACGGCGGGTATCCGCTGGATTCAGAAGACTCAAGACTGATCAGAGTGGCGTAAATTAGGGGAGGCATATGTCCAGCAGTGGACGTCCAAAGGTTGATGGATGGATGGAACATCAGAAACCATTTACTATCAGGTGGCTCGTCGGCTCGTTTGTCAAATATTTAGAAAAAATCATCTAGCACAAGCTGTAACAGTACTTGACGTATGTGTTCTATTTTAATGTGTCACATGATTTGATTAATTTATCAGTTAAACAGAGCTGTTAAATTTTACTACGAATCATTTGTTAAATGCGATTTTGTTTTCTGATTTAATAATTAATAATCTGATCTAATCGACGTTTCAGAAACTTGAATTGATTTGACTAAGCTTCTGGGTTAACATGCCTGTTAGGTCAACGATATTTTGACAAGCCTCAAACTGGCGATTTATGTCACGCTTTTCCCAACGAGACATCAGTTTCAGTTTATACTGCACTTGTTTCAAAGATCTTATTGAATGTTGGAGGTGTTAACTCGGTAGTTTGATTTAAATTAACCGTAATGGTTATTGAAATAAAAATAAAGATATTTAAACGCCTTTCATTCCATCTGTAACTTTTAACACAGTTCTCGCTCATTGTCTTTGGAGAGTCATCTTATTCATTTTACAATATTATTTTAAACAATTCTTTGGATCTAAAAATTACTTATAAGTGCATTCCTGAAAGTTCCTTTAAAACGTTCTATCTTTTGCACGCTCTCGCTTGTTGTTCGAACAGTTAAAAACTTTCCGAGTCTTATTGTTTCCGGAACCAAGCAGTCTTATTGTCGTTCAGAGTAAATAAAATATGAATATTATAAAAGTTTTGCATTGGTCATTTTCGATTTATGAGTCTTGTTCGAAATTTAATATGTTTATAGCGGACCATTCAATGTTTTCGTTCTTCTTAATGCTTTAATTAAGTAACCGTCGATTATTTACAGTTGTAAAACTTCATTTAATACGATTGAAGAAGACAGTCCTGATTTTAATTACTTACAATGCTTTGCATCGTCATTTATAATGCATACTGTTCGATTATAATGTTGATGTCTTGAAGTGAATTGGCTTCTACTAAGGTAATGTGCTTCACCGCCAAAGACCACATTATCACTTATCATTAGGTTGGGACTATAGTCAAGCATTAACTAATAATTAATTATAATAAGAAGTTAAGTAAATTTTTGAAATTGCATATGACATGGTTCTGTAAAAAGTGGACACTTATTCCTGAACTAATTAATTTTATGGTATAATCGTTCGATGCGTCATTGATTGGTGCGGGAAATGTATGCACACCTGGTATATTTCCGGAACTCGCTGCTTTGCAATTAATTCTTTAGAGCCCTTGTTTATTCAAGAGTGTTTTATACACCGAATATTTATTTTGAAATTCCTTTATTATTTTACTTATCTTCGACTTAGCCTATTACATTGATCAGTTGTGGTTTTATGGGGTTACCGTCCTGTACGCCTAGGGTCGTGAACGTCGGGCAATTTAAATCAAATCTCGGATCCGTCTATTTTAAACGACCGGTCTGACGGTGACGAGTGGCAATGTCGTTCGCGCGCTGAATAAATATCAGGTGGCTCGGCCCACATGTAATGGCGATGCATGTCTATTTGTGTGGCGGTGTGTGACTCATTTGTTGGTAAATAAATGTTGGTGGTGTGAGTATTTCTGGATCAGGAATGTGCTCTATCAAATTGGGCTGTTGCGAAAACTGTTCTTGCGCGCTGGTCGGGAGACGGAATCTAATTGATGCTAAAAATATTCCCTGCAAGAAAGTTAATTCATTTTGATTTAAATTCACTATTAGAGAAGAGTTGGTTTTAACATTAAATTCCACAAGTAATAGTTTTTAGTTGAGTGCTATAAGTGCTACATTATTAATAAGATTATTACTACTTAGCTCACGTAAAATACATCCATGCGTTAATATAACATTATGCTTACACCCTGATTTCCTTGGAGATGTAACCAGGAAGTATAAGGAAGTGATAACTATAAATCGCACAAGATGTACGCGTGTAGCATCTCAGGAGGACGTTATTTGTGATTGCGGGCTTGTTACCGCAACTCTAGTTAGATGTTATACGTACAGATTGCACTGTGAGAAAATAGCGAGGAAATGTTTTTCTTAGATGTAAGCACCAGGGCCGCCGCAATCTGTCTGAAGGCTTAATTCTGTATTATTGTTTGTTATGTTACTGCAGTTGTAAATTATATATAGTTGTAATAATTATCTACACAACTAAGGTTACTGAGCGTATTTTAGGATGTTTAGCACATTTTTCTAACCTGAGGTGAGATTATTAAATTATTCAAATGATTTGTATCCTAAAGTATAATAGAATTATTTCAACACATACATATAAACATATTTAATATGTATTATCAATAGTGTGGAGAAATATTTTGTTTTTATTTTTTGAATTCTTAGGTACTCACTGAAGTAAATAATACAATTACTCATCTCTCATATGACTGATCTGTATATTGTTATCATTACACAACATCTATCGTTAAAATTAATAATTCGTAATTTGCGCCTGTTCATTTTAAGCAGCTCGTCTATATGTCTGCTACTAGATTAAAATCAAATTTATGGATAAAATTACCACAGACGCATCTCGTATGAAGATACGGTTAAAAGCTCGTTGCTTCACATGTTCATCTTTATCATTTCCAACTTCATATTTATCGTCTTCAGAATTAACTTACAGATATTAAAGTACATTTGAACTTCGCATCCGAAGGAAGAGAATGCTTTTAGTAACATTAAAAAGATTCTATCAATAGTTGATTCGCTTTCTTTGTGCATTCTCTTTGTAGTCCGGGAATGTGCGATGCATTGAAAGTTTCCTTTTGAATAAATCTTTTTAACTTTCATCCATTATATCGTACGTATTGATACTCAGTTTTTACGTCTTGTCTATATTTATGATATTATCAACATTATCATCTTAAGCATTTGTTTTGATTATAATTTGATCGTATCATACTATTATCTCAGCGTCATTAGGAGATACCATCTAGCGCCTCGAGTGTCCTCGCCGAATTAATTGATTGTTGCCGTAGTATAGAATTATGGCCGATTTATGATTGGAACGAAGCGTTTCTTTTGTCGTTCGCAAAGACATTTGACGTTGAAATTACAAATTCAAATCAAAATTAATTTCAGATTAGTCATTTTGTGCATTCGGCTCTGTTAAATTTTCATTGTTAGAAAAATTAAAAAGCGGATTGATCAATGCCATTGCGACACATACAAAATGTACTTTCATATAGAGCCCTGTTCTTTTATTCATTTTATCTTGTTTATTCTCAGGGCTTTTGTAAAACATTTACATGTTAGTCATATTGAATTACACAAACTGTAAACATTAATATAAGATATGAAATGGTTAAATAAATATCAACCAGCGACTGGAAGTGATTTACAAATCTACTTATTGTCTTCACCACACCAACAGAGTGATATGACCACATCGATATTTGAAAGGCGACCCTTATCACCCTTCATCCCCCTTCGTCGTATTTCATTGTCCTTTTAGAACTACATTTGAGTTTCAGGTGAGTGTAGGCATTTTTTGTACGATACATCCTTTGATAAAACTTGCGCAATATAACCCTTTTTATATAACGTAAGACGGGAAACAAATAGGATTCGGTTATATTTTATGATTTTACTGCATGACTAATAGTAATGGAGATGGTGTAGGCGTACGATGTGCGTGTATTCAAATAATGATAAATATTTTTTCATTTTTCTTCGTGATTGTTAATAAACCTTGTGTCTAATCTCTGTGTGTTAAACAGAGAACCAAATGCTACATGAGACGTTGCATAGACCAACATTAAGATACCGATAACTTAAAAGATATTTTATATTCAATATTCTTTAAATTTAACAACTCCATTGCAAAATTTAGGTTACAAATATTCAAAGATAATAGAATAGTTAAATATGAAAACAGCTTAACTACCTGCTTGAAAGCAAAGCAAATTGTGAGTTGCTTCTCCTTAAAATTAATTTGGAGCAATCCGCTACAGTTTCGTGTAGTCTTATTTATTTCCGGGGTTAAATATATGAGAACGTAAGCCCCCTATCGTACATAGGAGACCGGTAATTCACTGTTCGATACGTAACACACGTTGGTTGCGCCATTTTATAATGTGGACATCGTAAATTGAAGAGTTATTATTCCCATCGGGAATTCGGTGTTGTTAACGAAACGATCAATAAATTGTGTTCACTGTTCTTATATTTTTAATAATATGAGTTCCGTCCTAGTTAGTGTAAACTTGAAC
>DWJN01002204.1:0-15794 GCA_018248895.1 Carystus phorcus | reverse complement strand
TGGGTGAAAGAAGATGAACAAGGCAAATTTATGAGGCGAAAGCAAATGAAAATGCTGGAAGAGGAAGACCACGAAGGGCCTTTCACAATCAAGTAGAAGACGTCCTAAAGAAAGGTCAGTTGAGAAGCATCCTCAACTGGCGAGCATGTATGAAAAGAGTGATGAAAATTGATGAAGTATGTCAGAATCGTAAGGAGATGGAGGAAGTGGTCTTACGCCTATCCCAAAGGGAAAAAGGCGTGATTATCCTCAATGAGTGAAAAGCGCACTGTAGCAGGCCATTGGGATGAAGCCAGATTAACGAGGAGGTAAATGATCACCTTTGTAAGTCTGCTTCTAAATCGTCATAGAAATTATTTCTACAGCTCTTTATGGCAAACCACAAATGTCATCCATATTAAATACCAATTTCTCTCCTTCTAAACTAAATCGCTTAAGGGTAAAAGACTCGCATAGCAGAGTTAAGAGTAATGTAAGCTTCTTTGCTGTGGTAAGAGCTTGTTACATATTTGATACAACCGGTTCTCTAGTGAATTTGTGCACGTTACGATGTATAGAATAATAAAAACAGTGTTGTATGGAGTTTAGGAATTAAACGCTAATGATGACTGGGTAACTGATAGTGTGAAGTGTATCAGTGGAACAGGAGCAGGAATCTTTATACAGGCTTTCTATACGAGACGTTTGACTTTCGAAAAGTCAATTTAGATTTTTATTAAATCACCTATACTTCTCCAGTATACTATATTAATCAATGTCATTCAAGGAAGGAAGGTAGAAAAAGAAGAAGAAGAAACATTTAGTTCATAGTACTTCTACAAAAGTCATTGGTTTAATTATAAAGGTTCTTTATTTGAAGCTGCAGTTGCAGAAATATTGAACAGACTAAAAGGATTTGCACTCAGGGTTGTACTGCATCTTAAGCCCACAGCTAGAACGACGTGTCATTTAGCAGCTGACTTAGTCAAGTGTGAGCAGCAGTAGCAGCAAAAAGAGACTGGGGTTGGTATCATAGGTGACTTCAATACGGCTACAAATTCGTTTCGTTTTTTCCGATTCATACTCGTATTACTCATAAGTTAGGGCATAGTTCTACATGGGTACAGGGTGTAACCAAATATTTTTATGAAATGGTGAATAATGACTTATACAAAAAAAAATCTTCCGATTTACATGGCTTGAAATTACTTATTATATTTATTAACCTTTGACCGCCCACGCGCCTTAAAAATTAAAACACTTGTCTTCAAATATGGCCATTTTAATTTGTAAAATGTGAGTAAGTAAACTTTAATCGGTAACGTGGAATACTTTTTTCCGTCACCTAGACAGTTAACAGATTGTAGTAGAGATATTCTAAGCTACGTTATTCATCTTACTCCACGGTTAAGCCGCGCTACTCTAAATATAATCTCGACAGCGAAGTCCAATTTGTTTAGAAAAAACACTAGGCTTTTGAAATTGTAGGTGAAAGCAAAATGTCGTTAGTCATTTGCAATTTAATGAATTTGTAAACCTTTTTGATATAATTTACTTTTTATAAACTTATTTCATGTTGCGTTAGAAGCGGATAAAATTAAGACATCCATATCAGAAGAGACTGGTGACAATGGCGAAACGAATCATCATCTTGCAGCGTTTTATAATTTCAATCATTGGTCTAAGTACAACAGCGCTTAACGAATTATACTTATCCCTAACAAATTCGCGCTAAAAAAAGCGATATACAAACATTCTAGGCCTTTGCAAGGTGCTACATTAATAAGTCACAAATTATTTAAAGGCATAAATCTTCGCCCAGGTCGAGATTTATATAACTTTTATCGGCAAGTTCGGTTCCATCAATTATATTACGATTTGTAACATTAATAATCTTTTACGAATTCTGTTATAACTTTCGATAGATATTTACGTATCTTTAAATTTATTTAATGGGAAAATATAGTAACATAATACTTGTTTAGTCAGGTATATGGATAATATCCGTTTTACTTGCTTTCATTTAACTAAACGACTGGATTTGAGTCCTATTGGTGGTAGATAAAATAGCTGAAGAGATTCTATACTTGGTTTTGATTGAGCAGTAATTTCTACTATAGTACTGAATCATGCAACATGTAGCCATATAAAGCTTCGAGTTTAATGAGTTACATAGTAACTAAACAAAATGTATTGCAGCATACATTTTTATAGCGATGTAAGAAAATTTAACTCATAATTTCTATTTAATTTTTTTGTACACTTCAAATAGCTCTTACTAGCATATACTAGCTGACTTTAATTAATTTAATATTTCCAACCGCCGGCTACGTAAAAACAGAATATACGATAAAGCAAAACGGCACATACAATTTTTTTCAGGAGACATTTTCCCTCATGTAAAATTTCTTTTTAGACGCTTACGAGGTGTTCACTCGTCGCCGACGATTTACTTATTCTGTTGAAAATAAAGTTGCTTTAAGTAACCTTATGTTTCAGTAAGAAGGTATAGAAGACGGTGAAGTTAAATAAGACAATCTCAGTTACTAGGAGAAATGTATGAATAATTTCGAAGGTACAAATACGTCTGTTGAAAGTTATACAAACGATATCATTGACCATTCACTTAATAATACTATAGTTGTTTTATATGAGCATTCCATGCATATTACTTTTTAATTAATTGCCATTGCTAGCGTGCGCAGCGCGATTGTATTGGTTTTACAATACCCTTATATCCCTTTACATTACATTCTTATATACTTTTACTATAATTATGTTATACTCAAAAGATATGTTCGTATACCTATAAGCAGATAACTTTACAATTAAATTTTTCAGTACCACACGTAATATTACGTATATATTTATTTACTGCTTCAACAAAGTAAATACTTACTACTTACACATACACACACCCACACAAGTATTTGGAAAATAAGGGAGGTGTCACTTCAGTTACAGATGCAAATTGCTTTCAATAATTAATTGCACAGTCAAGTTTAAATTATTACATACCTGTATACTTTTACATACCTAATATTACATCTGTGTGCGGGATTCAGTGAAATTCAGGCAGTAGAAAATAAAACTTCAGCTAAATACAAGGTTCTCTAGCAGATGCGCAAGTGTTTTAATTTTTTTCTTTTTTATTTCTTTTTTAATGCGTCTGAATTAAATGTGATTTGAACTTCGAACTATCCTTAACAATCTGTTACAGAAAAATTAACTTGTAAATTATCTGAATAAAGGCGTACTAACATATCTTTTGAGTACATGTCTACAGTTTATTATAAGCATACGATTAAGAGTCGATGAACGCGTCACATAAGCAAAAGATTTAAGGTTTTGTATGACGCGAGACTTAACGTTTCAACATCACATCACAATTTGTAAAGAGGTACATAAACCTGGGAATTGTTTCAAAACAGACGCGAGGGATCGCTTACATCGCCGCTGTTAGTCGTATGATGGATTGCTTCGATGTCATTTGGATTATAGGTGTCATAAGGGCTGCATATGAAGCGAAATGTTTCTTTGAATTCAAACAAATAGGTATACGAATTATTAGTTGTCAAATGTTGTATGGCGTTGTAATTATTATCAACTAGCTGACCCCAGCAAAATGTTGTTTTGCCATATAAATTATTATTTTAGAACCACTTACTAAAGGTTAACCTTAAAAACTAGACTTATGCTGTCGCGGACTTTTATTTAGAGCTTTTAGAGGGGAACAATATTGTAATAAATGATTTTCGAGTAACTTTTCCCGTTTTACCAGCGCACGAAAGGAAAGCTCAAAATTTTGCCGTTTTCGCAATATTTTTTATTGCTGCTCCTCTCCTATCTATCTTAACGTGATGTTATATAGCCTTATAGCCTCCATAAAATAATCATCTTGCACTAAAATATTTTTTCCAATCGGTCCAGTAGTTCCTGAGATTAGTCCGTTCAAACAAACTCTTCAGCTTTATATTATTAGTATAGAAGTATAGATTGTTGACTTTTTAGGTACTCGTATACATTCAGGCACCCTTTCAATTCTGATCTCATATCTATTCAGTTCTGTTTCGTTTATCGGTTCGTTCAGAATCGTTTCGCGTAAATTAAAGCTTTGGCTACCTGAATGTATATGAGTACAAAATACTTTAATTTACGCAGCATACAGAATATTAAAATAGAATAATATAATTAAACGTACGAATGTTTTTATTTGACTATCAACATCATTGAGTTATTGCCGTCAACCTTAAGTAAAATGTGAATAATTATGTAGTTTTAAACATTTTTTTCTACGCCTATGCATTTATGCAGACGTTGTTGGTTAGAGAAGAAAATACTGGCATTGAAGCTGCCAGTTGGAATACGACATGTCTTTTGGCGGTTGACTCTAACAAGGAGTAGACAGCCAGGCAGGTTTCACAGAAGGATAATACATCAGCAAAAAATTTACGACTGAATATATCAATATTATAAAGGTTATACTATCAAGTATAACCTTTATTTGAAGTCTTACAACCAAACCGCCTGGCTTTTGTCCTCATTTTCGACGTTTTAGTCTACTTTGGTATTGGCATTCAACGTGGCCTTAATACGGTCTGAAGTAAGTAATCCAAGAATAATATTACTAACATTACCAAGTTCTTCATTTACTCTGGAAATCGATCTCACTTCCTTGTCTGTTACTTATTTTATTACTGTTTATGTCAACGGGCGGAAATGAGGGGTCGAATTACCATAAAATTCTTTTAGAGCCAGCAAAGAAATTTTAGTGAGTTTCATTTTTTCCTCTTAAATTATACCTAATGGTCAGGAGAAACGTTTTCGCGCAAGTAAATTACGCTAATGTCTCAATACCACCCATCCCAATATTTTATGGGTATCCGAATTCATTATATCGACGATCTGGCGTATAAAACATTTAGAGGGTCTGATCATGTGAGCGAGATTGATTGGATGTTCTTATGAAATGGGCAGACTAGAATGATTTGTATCGATATTCCCTAGGCTATGAATGTCTCATTTAATTTATCCACTTGTATCGGGTGTTTGTAGTCCATTTAAATCATTCTAACTAAAATTCTTTTAATGCTAGTTGGCATAATCAGTGGTCTTCCAGCAAAACATTTTTATGTCTACGGCTCCCTCAAAGATACCTTATTTCTTACTTATTGGCTTATTTGGTTCGATACTCACTGGCCTGAGCGCTAGAGCGGATCGTTGTTTCTGGCGCTAAATACATTTATAAATTCGCGTCCTGACCTGAATAAAACGAATTTGAAAACTTTCGTGAAATAATTACACCTTTTTACTTGACATCTTAGTGTTTTTTTGGCTTGACTGACCTTTTGAATATCTTAGTGTATCATGGCGTTGTACAAATAAACTGCGTAACTTTTTCTGTTGCGAAATTATATTTAATACGTTTGTTCTCTTGTTTTATACAAAACCTGGCAACGTCTCGTTGGTGTGACTGATGTCCACGGGTCACCGTGTACAGTTATCATTCGAATATTTCGTATACTCATTTATCGACTATACCCAAAAAAGAGGTTCAATGACCATTAAATATCTTAACTAGAAGACAGGCGAACATCGTATCACCTTGGAACATGTGTCTCTTTTTTGTAACCGTTCCTATCAATGCTCAGCTCCTATTTGTCGCAGCGTTATGTTATTTAGCCTTTATAGTCTATAGCCTTCCTCGGTAAATGGACTATCCAACACACAAAGAATTTTTCCATTCGAACCTTCAAATCCTGAGATCAGTGCGATCAAACAAACAAATAATATCTTTAGCTTTATAATATTAAATATAGATAAAATTCACGCTTCTATTCGTGGTATGTCACTGAACTCCTTTTAAACGGTAGGACCGATTTATGAATATTATTTTGCGTGTTGAAATGGATTCGACGATGTATTTGAATCACAATAATTCGATCTGAGAGAAAATTCTTTTTTCTGTTGCTGGGTAGCATTTGCCAAATCCGCTAGTTATCTATAAATAAATAACCGTTCGTGGCCTGGAAATACAGTTCGGTAAGTATAGAAACTCTCACACCCGATCGATTGCGTTTTATTGCCAATAAGTTACCAACCATCTCTATCTATTGACCCTTGTTTTTCTTTTCATGATATACCTATTATTTCGTTCATATATAACACTCGCTCCGCTCCTTTTTCTATAATAGGATTCGCCCCGAAATCGTAAAACCCTTAGCCAGCTTAAGTTGTTTTGTTCTTTGCGTGTTGAATGTAGATGAAGTTTATGAATAAGCTGAGGAGTTTACTTAAATGTTAATAATATCGTCGCTTCTAAATAATGTTGGTTGAAAACAGGCTTAAATTATATTTGTGTAAATAAAGATAGTATTTCGTGACGAGAATAAGCATGTGTTTACTGAAGATTACATGTTTACTGTACATGTTTTTATTATTATTTTTATGAGTCATCCGATGGTATGTGGTTACAGTTGTCCATGAATATCAGTAATACCAAAAGCCGATATATTGCCGTTTGAAAAAGAAGAGGGAAAGAAGTACTGACTCTCAAAGCTCCAACCGGAATTCAAGGAATCGTATGACTTAAGCTGACTTAAGCTTGAATTTGATAGCCAACAAATCAGGCTTCAATGAAAGATAATCTTACCAGTAAAATTATAATAGTGATCATATATTCTATACGCGAAGCCCTGCTCCCAGTCAGGATCGGCTTCAGTTGTCACGTATGACAAACTATCTTGCTGGCATGGGATTGGGGTTAGTACGGCCCTAGCAATATGGTCAAAATCTACATGATGAATTAACTTAAAATAACTATGCAAAATATTTTGAGTTCTGTTGAAATCATCATACGACACGAGATAGAAGGCTTTGGAGAAGTCTAAGAAACATGGAGGTACATTCAAGTACTTGAAAATAACATTTATATAAGTAAAAATAGGCAATAATAAAGGGCGGTAACTGGTTTATAAAAGACAACATACTGATCTTCATTACATGCTTGCAGAGTTGCCCTATCTGTCCAACAAAGGGCGGTAACCTGATACGGGTTCGATCTTGGATGGAGTATATAGTAAATATTTGTCTATCTTGATTGTGTGACCGAACCCAAACGTAATCCAAAACCGTTTGAGTATGTGTTCGCAATATTCACTATTTTATATGAATAAAACATACTGCTGATAAAGTTGCCAAGTAAGTTTTATAAAAACGTCGAATAATAACAGCGATAAATAAAATTATGATTAAAACGAACAGAACTTTAGACAATGTGGCAGAAAGTAGAACAAAAACTAACCCGTAGAAGATGTTGATCCATCAGTGGAAGTGTTGCCAAGAAAAATGTTTTCGAGCGATTTTGTCCTTTTATTCATAAATTGGAATGGAATCCGGCCAGAAGTTGTCTTGAAAATTGTAAGTATATTTTCAACGAGCGCTGCTGTTCTTATGCCAGCTGTACTATTCGAAGTGCCCCTTTGAAATCCATTTTAGATCATATCTTGCGTTATTTTAATGTTATGTAACTCGACCGCTGTACTTTGTTTAAATGAATTATTTGTACCCGCTTTGCTTAAAAATATTTAATATAAAATTATTTAAATAGACATATATATTGTGACGTCTCAATTTTACTTTGAATTTGAATCCAAGGTCATTTTAGAAGATTTAATTTATTTAATCATGGCAGCCATTTTGTCAAAGCTGTATCGACTCAAAATGGTGGCTGGAGTTTTGGTGGTGTAAAATATTGTCTTATATTACTGCGGTTATATCATAAAATCGACATAGCTCTTACAGCGATTCTTACTATTTAATATTCGAGGAAAACATATACTTATCTTGTATCACATATCTAATATAAAGTACTCATAAGATAAAACAGTTCCGCTCTAATATAATGAAAAAAATAATAATCACACTATTCTAAAAGCTACCCATAAAAAAACACGAGTGACAGCTCTCTGTCACACTCTATGTCACAGAAGAAGAAGAGAAAATGGAGTAACTAATTAGCTTTAGTCTATTTTTACATAGATCTAAACGATTATATTGATTTTAAAGACTAACATAATATCAAAGTTAAGCAAGTGTCCGTATTTAACGGAATTTCATGGCCGCTTGTGAACTACTAAAAGCACAATGTCAGTTTTCGTGTTTGTTGTTAGATAACAGACGCTGAGCGGCCTTTAGTTAGACTTAACAACTTCTGATGATGTGGTTGGCCTTTAATCCCTTTAAATACGGATCTCGTACCTTCAATTCGGCCGAAAGAATATGTGTAACCTTAGATGGGTACTAAAAGGTTGTATAGAAATAACTATAATTAAAAATATAGGACTATACTGATTCGTAAGAGTAGTCCTACGACATATAATTCTATGCTTTAAATTGTTTTCTTATATTGAATGTGTATACCGCGTTTAATTTCCGTACAAAATACAAATTATTTATTAACTAAAGTAATATGTATCGGTTCGAATCGTATCTAAATTTTAATCAAATTTACAGTCTAGGTATTGTATTGTTTTAAAACATGTGCTTAGGAGTTTCAGCGTTTCATCTATAATAATTGACGTTTGCCATCAACCTATTATTGACCTTGCACTGAGCACGGGTCTCTCCTCGTTACTGAGGAGGCCCAGTTCATACACCACCACGCTGCTCAAGTGGGGATTGGTGGAGGGTTTGTGGCTAACCCAAGCGTTGGAAATTTTTAGCCGCCCGAAGGCCTTCAACCGACAGCTTAAGTAGCCCTCCGAAGCACGGAAACGTTCAAGAATTTTTTGCCACTAGCGGTAACCCATCCAGGAACCAACTGCGCCTTGTGACAGTTCGTTAACTCTATCGATCGCATAGGATCAACGCGAGCCGCCGTCCTATAAGCGCTTCATAATTTAATGATTATAAGGGTAACTATATACCTATATGAAATAAATGATTTATGTTTGAGTTAATTATTTGAGTTATTATTACCGAGGAATCTGTCTGAACTGTTCATATTGCTTTCAATAACTTAAAAATTGTACCAATTCATTGGCCAGAATATAGGCTTATGGTATCTTACCCATCATATTGTTATCACCACGACAAGTTCCAAATATCATCAATAAATAAAACGCCAACCGATACTGTAATACAAAAACAGAGAAGTATTTTTCGATAACCATTTGGCTGGTAGCTCATGTTTTTCATCGTAAGTGTTTGGGCCCATATCCCTATTTGCATAAATATATAAGGCCTTCTGAAATAAATGTTTGGTAATACATCTTACCCCGTCGGGATATTTAACTTAAGTGACAACTCCGTGGTTTAAATATCATTCTAGTTTAATAAACGAGGTGAAATTATATTAATTTTAGTGAAACAAAATTTTATGAAATATACGAATTTGCAACTAAATTCTGACGTAAATCGTAAGTTTCGGAGACGTATTATTGATGGAGATTTTATATAACTAGCCGACAAGTAAGCAAACAAGTCATCCAATAATAAGTGGTCACCGTGGCCCATGAATATCAGAAACACCAACGTCATCACTGATACTTTGCCGGTCAACAAAAAGTGAAGAAAACAGGAATGAAAATACTAGCATATTTTATGTCAACTTCATTTAATGGTAAGCGGTGAGGACGTCTAAGATGGTGAACGCATTAACTTAGTAAAAGCCTATTCACTCTTCTCTTAAAGACTTCCACGTCCTAAGTAACCAGGAACACAGAATCTACAAGCTATTCCAATTCCAGATGCGCATAACGAAGCAAATCACAACATTCACACCAGCTTGAACACTCCCAGCCGACAAACGAGTATACCAATTCGTAAGTGGTCACTACCACCTATTAAACCAGCGACATAATAATAATTCTTTATTTCACACAGTATACATGGGTATTAAAAAATGTTGATAGAAGTTTCTGACAAAATGGAGCACTTATATTTAGTGTTTAATTGTGAGTACTAGTCTCCACACTAGGATACCCTGTGTCGTGGGTGGCTAGTCCCTTAAATCTAAGAGTACCCAAAAAAGATAAATTTGTGTTTGAGTGTGTGAGTGTGTATATGTGTGTGCGTGCGAATGTCTAGGTATGTGTGTGAATGTGTGTGCGTGTGAATGTGTAGGTGTGTGAGTGTGCATGTTTTAAATTTTATGTCGAGTCAGCAGTTTTTCTGTAATAGGCATCATTGATGCATTACGGGCCAAGAAATAAGAGAAAGGTAAAGGTAGGCTTCAAGGAAATATCTGTACTAAGCACGAATAAGTTGATAAGTCGACTTGCATATATATTTTTATACGAGTAATGCATAACAGGCATTACGATTCTTTAATTCATAGTGATCTAAAAACTCAAGGCATTGAATACACATTCAGATAAAATAGTATTTATTAGCGTAAAATCAGAATTTACAAATGAAACTTAAACTTAAAAATGGCTGCCCTGAAAAAGTACATTATCAATTTGTTAAGTTATTTACGCCTGGTAGGGATATGACACCAGTAATAATATTATGGTTTTAATAATAATTGTCAATAAACACCTCACGCAAAGCCTTACTACCAAGCAGTGGCCCCGATACAACCACGAAATTCAACTCACGTTAAGTCCCGTTGTAATTGTAAATTAATTGAAATTTTCCCCTTTCAATATCACCGAATGGTATGGGCGCGTGTCTATCGGCTCATCTGTATCATGCATATGATTCGTACTTTTAGGGATCTACGGTGAGAAAAGGGAATTTTATATATATTTTTAAAAGCTTTTTTCATCCATTAGATCTCAAAAACTCATTCTTAAATCGAACATATCCATTGCCTGATTTGCATCATGTTCGCTCATAAATCGAATATTTCCTTTTGTGTGGTTTTGAAACTTGTTTCTTCAGGTCGTCAGTTCATTGCCAACTTGTATCTTACTGATGGACAAATATCTTACAGATATTTTAATTTTGTGAGTAATTTAAGTATATGAATAAAAAACAAGCGATTACACTAGGATCGGGTGATCTTATAAGTGGTTCAGTGTACTGTTAGAATGGCGGTATATACTATCTACCATTAATGACCAACTACTAAGCATGGATCTCTCCTCATAACTGAGGAGGTCTAGAGCATACTTCATCACGCTGCTTCAGTGGGTATTGGTGAAGGGTTGGCCAATCCAAGTTTCGGAAGTTTTTAAGCCGCCCGAAGGCCTCATGGCTTAACTACTCTTATTAACCATAACCGTGACCGACGACTTAATGTGCACTCGGAAGCACGGGAATGCTCAAGAAATTTTTGCCACTAGCGGTCACCCATCCAGGTACCGACCGCCCGCAGTTGCTTAACTCTGTCGATCGCATAGAATCGACGCAGCCCGCCGGGCTATGAGCACTTCACTTTAAGCTATCTATTACATTACATAACCTTACCATAATCCTTTAGGATTCGGAAAATTTTATGCTATACTTAAAAAACCCATTTGCTATCAGATTTAATTGCGAATCTACACCGTTCGCGAATACATTTAAGGACATGGATAGAAGAAATATATATTTAAAGATTAAAAAACGGAACCCGATCCCAGATAGGTTTGATTCGGACTTGACCGTTCATTTTATTATGTACGTTTGTTTGCCGATCAGCCTTAACGGGTATCGAATTTATCGGGACAATGAAATGGTAGGGATGACAAAGCGCTACAATGAAGATTATTAATTACATGAATGATTGAATTCAGAATAAAAATTGTTCGTATTGTAGCGAAAATTTAACGAATGAATGTAATCAATAAACGTGGGTAAGGTTTTTATGTATGGATTTAATTCGCTTGATAGAAAACAGCTTAATGACTTTGTTGTTTCTAAGTGATGTGAGTTAGGAGACAGTTAGGTAAGCTGGGTGATCGCAAATCATAATCGATATTGAAAGTTAGTCAAAGTTGTGCGTGTCCGATAAAAAATTATTGGGACGGCTTTGAAAACTATGACGAAATGTAAATTTCTTAAACTGTTTCCTTTAGCAAATCAGGTGATAAATTGCATGAAACTCGCTTTTGTTTGAGCAAACAAATTTCCGCAGAAGTCTAGTTAACTAAGCTATCAAGGTTATATTCAAACATACATTATTATTACAAAAGTAATCATCACTCTCGATATGCATCGTGAAACCTCTGGCTTACTTATAACTAATCTATAGTCCACGCGAATTTTTTTTAAACGGGATTCTTTTAACAATCAAGATTTTATATAATATAAATTGTGTAATAGCGTTATATATTGATAGTAAAAGTTTTAAAGAAAAAGTTTATTTTATTCTTTTTGGGGCATTTAAATAAGAGCCTGTTTTTAAAAAGTTTTTTCTTTTTTTTATCATGGTGTAATCTCTCATTGGTGTGTTAATAGCATTTGAAGTCTCATTTGTGAGTTCATAGTGATCTCTTATTTGTGTGTTCACATTGTTTAATATCTCATTCATGTACTCATAGTGTCAGATGTCTCAGTTAAGTGTTCGTCTTATTTGATGTATCATTTGTGTGTTTATATTGTTCGATGAGTTATTTGTGTGTTTATATTGTCTATCTCCTCTGTGTATACATTGCATTTAATATTTAAAGGGACTCCAAATAAATCTTGTTGTTATTCCCATCCATTTCAGACGAACGTGGTTAATTTGGGGACGGCGAGTAAAAGTCACTTCATGATGTTATCACAAAATCTTGAAATGTAATCACACACACAGCGTTCATCTGTGACAAAATAACACTCCACCAAACCCATAACTTATCACCCCGATGTTAGTGGATTCCTCGTTAGCTTTTGGTGTTGTGTAAGAATCCAATGACAACCCGTGATTCCATCATCCTTGTCACTTAACCGCCTGTTGACAGCCGATTTCTTTTTAATGTTTGCGTTATAATCGATGTCAATTGATTCCCATTTACTCTATGTCAATCCAAGCGTCATAATATTTAATTTTTGTGTGCGTACGTAGGTACTTTGGTATCGTACTAATTACAAGTTTATGTAGCATACCATCTCGTGTTCCGATAAATTTGAGTGCACGCCGACCCGTAACGGACCAAAGATATTCGTGTCAGACATAATTACAGGACAAGGGGCGAAGCCATGGTGGCACAAAATATAAATTCCATCTAAGCACCCGTGTCAAATATTCTAAGCCCTTGTTCTGTCCAACTTACATAACTAAGAAATGATATACCTAAATTATTTTGTTCAAGAATATTGGTTATCCCTGTATCTAACGAATCTTGTTGTTTCTTCAGACTTTTAAGATCACCCCAACCTTGCTGTAATTAGTCGTACAATACATAACTTTACGTGAAATTGTAGTTCTATTGGAAGAGTTTTAAAAACATTATATTATTCTTTATTTTTAACAAGTTTCATATGCATTTAATATTCAGAATGTAATTGAATTACTCAAGTCACATGATAACGAACAGCAGTGACGTCATTTGATTTACTCGTATTTTGTGAGGAGGTTTTCATTTAGTCTGTGCTAATTTATAAACCTCATAGTTGACAGGTGTCAAACCTATCAGTTCATTAGTGTTACGCAATACGCAACATAGGTCGTATCAGGCAATTCTTTATTTAAATAATTCAACAACAACAAAGTATATTAAACATTTTGAATTTGAATTAGGTATTTACGCTTCAATCCTAGTTTTAGAAACAAGTTGGAGCTTAGCAGTCAGTATTATATCACCTGAATCTAATTCTTGCGATTCTTCTGGTTTAAAAAATGAATTTTCGACCGTACAATGCCAATAGCAAAACATCCGATTCCTAGAGTTTTATGTTGGGTGATAATACCCAGTTATCTCCAGAAGAGGGGGTCCTAACGCCTTCGCTTTTTCCTCAAACAATTACGAGCTTTGTAATTCAATTTGAATCCAAAGAGCGGAAGAATCTCTTACTATTGCCGCCTTATCGTAATCCGATCTGATCATGATATACCTGATTTAAATAACATCCATCATAACCTTTCGTTTCATTTAATGACACCTCGAATAATGAGTTGATAATGAAATGAATTGGTATGAAAAATATTTTTATGTAAACGTCAGCTGTACCCATATTTCATAAAGTTGATTTGATTTGATTAATGATAGCAGGACGTTTCCCTTGAAAAATATTCTCATTCTTTCATTCAAGCGATGATATCAGTGGAGGTATGCTACAATGTTTATTTTGTCATGGTTTTTTTAGTTTCAGTACAATTTTCACTAAGTACTTAATAAGCAGCCATAATTAGATTCAGTGGATTAAGAAATAAGATTGGATTAACTTATCGTATAAATTTTTATTTTAACCGAGTTAAAAAATAAGGAAGAAGTTCTCAATTCGACTGTATTTAATCTATGTGTGTTCATAACTAATTTTTTTCTTCGCAAGCTGGTATTTGTATTTTCCCATTCAACTTTTTGAAAGAATCATGACATCAGACTTATTAAAACCATTTATTCTGCTAGATAATATTAACACACTGTCGTACTTACATATCAAACACTTAACACATAAACTTAACATAGCACTTAACATCTTACTAACAAATGACATAATATATCGTTGGATAATACGTCAACATAACTTACTCAATAATATGATATTACTTTCTATATTTAATGGCCTCTATACAATATTTAATACTACTGTTCACGGGCAGAGGTTCCCCGTTCCAAGAGCTGCAAAATACTGCCCGTTTATTCGTTGCATTCCGTTTTTATATCCCACCAATAAGCGACTTGGTGGGGAGACCGCAGGTAACCATTCTGTTTTTTAATCAACTACCCTCTTTAATTCGTAAGAGCGACAACATTTTAGTTTTTGAGTATCTCTAATACTGAGTATTTTCTTGACGCGTATGAATTCGGAATCGGTTAAATACGGCGTATTTAATTGAAGGCGGTTTCCTTTCATCCATTAACAAAACGATTATGGTTATTAAGGTCTAATGGGAATTTAACGTTAATTGATTTAAAACAGGAAAATATCGTTAAAACCAATCAAGTTGTTCCGGTTTTTACAGAAGTCTATGTCATTTAATAATGTGTGTATTTTTGACGTTTTATTTATTTGCTTTGAGGGTTTCGTTTAACTGCCTTTGTGTTTTCGGGCGGAATTTCTTAATAATTATACAACTTTCCCTATGCGATAAACTTGAACTTTTAAACAATTTAGTATTGAACAAAACTACCCTAAAATGAAAATATCTACCATTTAATCCGTTTTACGTGGCCTATATTTTTCTTATTGAATAATTTCCTGTTGTTACCGCTTCGAAAATGTTTTTATTGAGGAAAAGAAAAATCCGGAAAATCTGCAACTCATCGTACGGACAAACTTTCTGACTTGTGAGGAAACACCGCCATTATACATACACTGTTCCCGAGTCTCCTACGAATTCCTATAAGCAAATCACGTAACTTCGAAATTGTATTGAAAAAATTATACTTGGCGCCCTATTTACATATGAAAATTAGGCGAAAGTTATATAAGTAAAGCTGGCGAGCTACAAATAAATGGATTAATATAAATAGACTAGCGGATTATTTTGCAACATATTCTCTGCTCTACTCTTATATGGAATGTATGGCGTCAGGCCACTAATGTCAATTACAAGGCGCAGGTGAGCAGTGACAGAGGAATTGAGGAGTTTATATTGTATCTCCACCAATTCGTACTGGAGCAGTATAGTGGAGTCTGCTCTAGTCCTCCTCAGTGATGAGCAGGGGCGGCTCTAGCTCGTGTAGCGCCCGTGTGCAGTGAAACCCTGGCGCCCCCTAGGCCTGACGCCCCCCCCCCCT
>DWJN01002203.1:0-15797 GCA_018248895.1 Carystus phorcus | reverse complement strand
TCCAGGCTTCTTTATCGTTTAAGTATTCTTCTATATTATAGTATCCTTTAATTACGAGCTGTGCTTTCACGCGTACCCTAAATTTATCGATAGGTAATTAGTCGCTTAGTAGAGGCAGGGGATACCTTAGCACGTATTCTACTCCCGAGCTACAGGGATAAGTGGTATAGGTTTGTTCAGCATACACCCCTTTGGGTGCTGCACTGTCTAGTCCCTAACGGGTAGGGCCTCTCGGCCGCCTAGCAGTGTATTGTTGGATAATTGGCGTCACGCCATTCGCGGGTTGAACCCCGGATGTAGGTGAATTGCCCCTTTACCCTTGAATCTCTTCAGTAGTGGGTAATACCTCTAACTACCTACTAACCACTGGTTAGTAGCTACCACTCGTGTAACTTTAATTTATATTATTAACATTATTCATTTACTATAACTTAAAATGAAACATAATCTTTACTACATGTAACGGGGAATACCGTGAGAGTCAGCTCCTGCTCTCAGCTGAGATCAAAAAAGGTTACCTATGGCTATTAGTAAAACCATGACACCATGAATAAAACAAAATGTTAGTTCCTAGTGGATTTGTCAGTCTCCTCAACAAATGTTACATTCTAATCTATCATGTTGAATGTATACCGAACTTGATTTCCTTAACAAAGATAAATAGTTAAACGAAAAAAAACTATGCGATTTGTGAACCTAAATCATTTAAGAATCCATTTAAACATGCACAAAAAAATTCAACAAACTTATTTTAATGTTTCCTTTAGCAATTCAATGAAATACGTACGGATAGAAGAATTATAAAGATATTTCTGAATTACATACTAATTTCTGTTTTTAAACTTGGAAGTTTTTTGTGTTTTAAATACATTCCGTGGCGCGTCACTGAAATATTCATGGCCACGTGACATGATTGCTATATTGTCATATCGTCGGCCTAATAATCAAAGTTCGTAACTCCACAAAAATGCGAAAATGGACTTTTGATGCCATCTAGTGTGAAATTTTGTCAGCTATCGAATGGAATAAGTCTTATTTCCCTACAAAAAACATGGAGATACGACTTTTGATTATTAGACCGACGATATGCGAGTGTGATAGCAGAAATTTGATATTATGTAACTTTATAATATCTGTGTACGAAATTAAAGGGTATAAGACTAAAGAAGATACAACACAGATAGTTCTAGTTTTAGAGGACATGACGGGAAGAAGGAAGAGGAATAGAAATAGAAGCAAATCGAAGTGATAAAAAAGTAAGTGAAGTTTCGCGAGACAACAGTAAGTACCACGTGTGCATCGTCCCGCGAGTGACTGTTTGGTCTTGAGTTACCACGGTGTTCAATACCCATCAAGGCCAATAGAACCGACTTTTTGGCTCCTATTCTCAACTCACTCTTGTAGCACTATTCTATCTCTCCGAGACATACTTCGGTGTACGATGTATACGAGCATAGGTAATGAATTAAAATACTTTTTTAATAAAAGTTTTTATTTAAATATCCTAAAAAAATTAAATACACTTTTCGTTTAAAACGTTTACTATCAACTTATAACGTCACTACACAATTCATGTGATATAAGCTTGTCGTGATACTGAGAGTGCATTAAAAATAACTGGTCCGTTATCTTCTATGCTCCGCAACATTGAATTTAGAACGACATCATATAGTTAACCATGTATTGTCATCCAAACTGAACGTATATACAAAATTTCAGCTCAATCGGTTGAAGATATCTGCTTCAAAATTGAGATGCAAGATTCTACCCGAACAAACATAGTTACAAATTACATTGCGAGTAAAATAAAAGCTTTTTCGAAGTTGCGTCATATTATAAACCGTTCCTGCAGTATTGATACGTTTCATTTCAAACCTTAATAAAGTAATACCTATCAAATATATATTTCCATATGATAAAAACATACATTCCATTCTGTCCCTCGTCCATATTTATCGATATCAATATTGTCGGCTGCCGATATCAAGAAAAGGCAATGATATATTGCTCCTCCAAAATTGACAGAAAAATTGAGTAACGTGTATATTACAGCAGATATCTTCTTTGAGAAAAGAACTAAATAAAATGTATTATTCTTTGTTATATACAACTCTTTATCTCCAGTTCGAGGAATGCTTGAGACAGCGGTCAGATCTCTTCTAGTGTTTGCTGGTCTGCATTGCCCAGTTTAAACCAAAGTTACTATCTAGTTTTATTTCGTAACTTACAAACGAATCCGTTTTCGATCGACTTTTTTGTTTGAAAGTTGACGTCATCGAAAGTTGTCTTAGATATGATTCAAGAAAATCTCTTCAGCCGTTTGATGATCATCAGCTCTTTTCTAGGCGAAACGATGTAGGCTACTTCTACAAGTCTGATTCGATATTTCGTATCCTTCCCACATTAACTATATTGTCCACACATGGTATTGTACCTGACCTGATATCAACATTTTAATGGTCTCCATCAAGCGATGTATAATATGAGTATACAACAACATATAGACGAATATATCAATGACAAGGACGCTTCTGTCCTCGGTCTGGATATGTTTTTGTTTTTGTGTGTTCTTCATGGTACCCACGATATAGCATGTCGTAGTGAAGGCAGGCCCGCCGCTAGCTGTTTGACCGCCCGCGTGCAATAACGATTATGTAGCCCTACAAGTACATAATATGCTGAATTTTGTTAAAAAAGGCTATTGAATGTTTTTTTAGAATGTTTGCTAGACTAGTGTCTAGCGTTAATAAAAACACAAGCATGTTTGGATGCTACAGACATTTGAATAGTGGTGGGAAGTCAACGAGTGCCGACGCGAAGAGACGTTTGCCATACTTCCATCGTTCACCATAGTACACGGTGAAAAAGAGTATTTGTGCTCATAATGCCCTTTCCCTATAAAGCATACGCTCCTTTTAAACAATAATTATAAACTCAGTCCAAATTTCCATAAGTATTTGGTTATAAGTATTTGGGGTGCAAGGGACTCAATAAGATCTTTGAGTCCAAGTCAGCCTCACCTACAAGTGGTGCACCCTGCTGGTCAACGAAAGAAGCCCTGACGCACGGTCCCTTTTTTTAGAGGTCTCTATTTTTTGGATACTGCCTAGCTACCACCCTCCAGTGTAAATCAGTCGTAAAATGACTATGTCGTGTTTCGCCTGCCACCTGGAGGGCCAGTTCTGTTTTCCCCTCCTTCTTCCTTCTTGGCCGGCAACGCGTTGGTGACACCCCTGGTGTTGCTAATGTCCATGGGCGACGGTGATCTCTTACCATCAGGTGACCCGTCTGCTCGTTTGCTGGCTTACGGCATAAAAAACATTGACTCATAATATGGGGTTTGATTCACGTGTTAATGTTCTCTTTTTATTATTTGATTTTTTTTTGTCTATTTTATCATTGAATGTGGTGTTTACCTTTAAGTGGTTGTGCATTCATTGTTCATGAATTAGAATGTTAATTTTAGCATAACTTTTGGCGACTGTAAACCCGTCTCGGTGTCCTGCACTGGCACAATATTTTATGTTTCTTTTTGAATTGTGAACAATTTTGTAATACATGATTTTTGAGTAATTTTCACCGTTTACTTAGCGCACGCATGGAAAGCTCAAAATTTTGCCGTTTTCGCAATATTTTTTACTGCTGCTCCTCTCCTTTTCAACATCACGCTAATGTTCTATAGCCTTTCTCTATAAATGGACTCTTACACTGAAAGTTTTTTTTCAAATAGGTCCAGTAGTTCCTGAGATAAGCCCGTTCAAACAATCAAACAAACTCTTCAGCTTTATATATTAGTATAGATGTGATAATAATAAGAAATGGACGTACTCTATTTGCAGGACTAAATTGCTGTGACAACTAGATACTGTAAAAGATGTATTTTGTCAAGGGCAATACTTAAACTGTCGAACTAGAAGCACGGTCCTTTAGTATATAAGATTCTTGTCGCTCACATACCCATTTGTTTGTATAGATGTAATTCACTAGCTAGCTGTAAAGACCCATTTACCTATTACGCACATTTTCTCAATTTTTTATATTGAAAATGTATTCAGTATAAATTTCCCCGAAGACTATTTGGCCTGATTTTGATTCACCGTTCGGACTAACTTTTATATTATTAGTACACATGTGTTCGGCAAAATTAAATAATAAAGAAACGTTTTATGACATTCACATGCATTTAAAATTAGTACGTAAAACTCACATTAATCTTTTTGGGCAATTTAATTGTCAATTGTTTACCTAATTATCATACTATTGTTAGTGTAAATGATTAGGATACCAAGTACAACTAAGATACCATCTTAATTAATAATACAATAACTTGTATCATATTATCTCAGTAATTATTATAATAACAATTAATGGGCGCATGTTAAATTTGACAGATATGTTAAAAGCGTTTAATTGTTACAGGTAATAACGTTCCGGCGCGATGGACAGATAATAGAGCCTTTTTATGGCGGCCGACACACGACACGATTCGTCTGTTCGACCGGACGACTCGATGACAGTGACGGCCCCGTCGTCTATATTATATCATTGGTGTCTTTTATCTATTTTAAAGGTAATATTATTGAACTAAAGAAGACATACATATGTAACAGGTAGGTATCTTCAGGTTCCAATGCCTTGGGAGCGAAGATTGTAGACCAGTCAATAATTTTAGTATTTACGTAATGGTTAACTTGTGTCTAACAAACGTCAATCCTATTTGTTTCTCCGGGTGGACGTTGTCCATTTGGTTGCAACGATCTTAAGGATGATAATTATGTAAATAAACAGACATATTTGACATTTACCTATAGACCGGGGTAGATATGTGATTTCGTCACCACAAAAGCGTGTAAGTTGGCGATTACGTTGAATTGTGAAGATTTTAAATAAGATCTTATTGGATACGAACCATGAATCCTAATAGCTCGTCAGCCGTATTTTACCTCAAGTTAAAAACGGTTTAATGGTCAAGATTACCGCATTAACGACGAATCGTAACGACGGATCGTCCCATATGAAGGCATAAACCTTTGATAAATAAACGGCAGTGCGGGATGGGTATATAAATAAATTATTCGTTTGCGTTCTGCTTTGGTATTTTTTGTTGTTACATTTAAAAACAATCTCTGCACATTGTGCAGGATTACGGTGAACTGTTAAGGTTTAGTATTTAATTCTGTGCGGGCATTATTTCTAAATCATTAAGCAGTTTTAAATAATACGTGGCATATTTGTTCATATTCTGAATTTTGTTCAATTCAATTTTGTATCCTTTGGAGACTCTGTCAAAAGGTAAGTGATTAATATTTAGTCAGCATTTGTGCAAGTATATAATGAATATATTTATAATTTACTATCTGACCCGGCAGACTTCGTACAGCGTAGAAAATAGTTGTTTTTTTTTCATTCACTTCCTGGAATTTTTATATTTGTAAGTAAATAAACCTTCCCTGGACTTCCACAAATAATTCAAGACCAAAATTAGCCAAATCGGTTCAGCCGTTCTAGAGTTTTAGCGAGACTAACGAACTTCAATTCATTTTTATTTATATAGATAAAACAACAAAATTCCCTAATCAATATATAATGAGGTAAATATTAAGTCGGCGTGCCTGATATAGGTGATCACGATGACAATTGTTCCGGATAAACGTACTGGGGCGTAAAAAATGTTTCAAAGGTAAAGATAACCTCGATACTTCCCTGTCGTTACCTTTTTGTCGGGTCGTATCGGACGGCCAGGTATTAATCTTGGACGAGAAAAAATAAATTGGACGTCTTCCAGGCATTGTCTCGCGCCGGGATACAACTCGGTCGGGATTAACCCCGGGCTAACGTTACCACGTCCCGGATATTGGCGAAATAGAGGGAAATACGAATTGTAGCATTTGTACTGTTCGTACTTCTACGCAATATGATGTTGATCATAGAACTAAAATACATGCAATTTTTGTGGTAATAGATAGACGAGCAAATTGGTCAAGTGATTGGTGTTATATGATGAAAAGTGGAGTTTCAACGCCACATTGCACTGGTGATATTAGGAGTTACTTGGTATAAAATTCATGTTAACCTTTGGTTACGTAGTCTTTGACTGAATTGAGGCGAACTTAAATACACCTTGGGGTCGATTTGATTGATCCCATACCGTTAGACCAGGGTGTCAAAAAAGGCGACTGAAGCAGTCTCGCTTGGTAGGAGGGCTAGGATTATTCAGGTTAGGATTATATGACTATTATTATGAAGTTAACAATATTGTTACTGATATTATCTTCTCATGACTAGCTCCCACCCTATTGCTTGAATCAGCCGACAATCGATTCGTTCCGTATCGGTTAGTGTTCCGACGAGGAGCTTAAAAGCTAATAGTATTTACTAGTGCTTAAGTGTATAATCGTCATTACCTACAATTTAGCATCAGTAATGAGACTATACATTTCGCGATGGTTAATTATCATGATGATTTACTATTACAATTATCCTCTACTCTTCCTCCCCCCTCCCCCCTCCCCACCTGTACACAAACACACACCAACGCAGGTCGCAACGGACGTGTGCCACCCGTCATGAACGATTCAACCGTTGTTCTCAGCACGCGCTATATAATTATGCCGTAATTAAATTTACGCATTTTTCCCGACTTCATCCGGGCACCGTTCGTTGAAATGCAGTAACTGTACGTTCACACGAGCCCGTCATATTTCACACACGTAATTACTGAAGTTTCATAGACATACCATAATTTTATGGACTATTGCAATTTCGATTTTATAATTCTCAACATAACAGTCTTGTGTATGACATTGACAAGGGCCTAGACAAATATCTAAGAACAATCGGTTGTCTTTTACATAATAAGCTGGGTATTAATCCGAGGAAGGAACTAGGGGCGAAGTAATGGCTGGAAAATTAATACACTGCTTTCTGAGTTGTCAATAAAAAAACATATTTAACCACAATAATCTTTGGTATTTATGACTGGATTATACGTAAACATCTATAATTATTGAACTAATATAATAGTTACAATCAGTATGATAAATCTAAATCTATGATATCTCCTGCCATAATACTGGTATGACAATAGTTTTAAATAAGATTTCAACTTTAACATCGTCTGTTTAAGATTGTAAATCCTACTGATAATATCGTCCTTTACAAATCCAATCTTGATAAGTTTAAGGATTCACTAATTAAAACTATGCAGTTGGCTGGCTGTGTTTAACCGATAGCTTATAGTTTGTAGGGAATCTTCATCTTCGATTTAAGCTCCGTGCAAGTGCTGAAGGTTCAAGAGGTTTAAACTTATCCTTACAAAGTGTTTGAAATTTCCCGCAGTGAACGGCTATATGAAAGATGAAACGGCTCGAGAAATGCGGCTTTAATTTCCTAACACCAATACTATTAAAATATCCTCGGTTGTACTAACAATACCCTTAATTGATATAACTGAAATTGTATCATATCCATAGACTAACGGCCGTTGTCAATATTCTATTTATTCCTTAGTTAATTTGTTATGTAACGACTGTCAAAAATTTACAAGAGTCATAGTTTTAGTGGTTATCATTTTACCTACAAAATTTTCTAGAGACATTTTTTTTACTTTTTTCCATGACAATGAATGAAAATAAACGCACAATCTTAGACACAAACTTAAATATACGTTTGAAATTTTTTAATTTTCCAGGACTTTAAATATTGGAAAAATATAAAAGTATAAAATTACTTGATTAGTGTTTCTGAAAAGGAATTATTGCTTGTGTGATTGAAGTATTCCTCTTTCATATCGTCAACTATCATCAATCGATTCATCCGTACCAGAAGTGTCCCAGAAATAGACAGACACGCAAAGCAAATGAAAACCAACTTTATTCCACTGAGCGCAGATATTTGGATTTCCAATAAGTACTTAACTATCGCGTTGGATTTGTTTGGATTGAAAATAACTAGGAAATTATACTATGAATATATTGGCGGAGCTTCTATTTCAAATTAAACTGACTCTAAATTAGTATAAATAAACATCATCATCTTATATATAACATTTGCTGTTGTGGATCGGAATCAGATGAAAACATATTTGTAGGAAATGTTGGAAATGTTACAAAAAAAAGCTTTGTGCGAGACACAGGTGGTGTATTTAATGTAAATGGGCATTGTTTTGAAACAACATTGATTGGAGAATTGCCAGGAAAACGCTTAACAAGAGACAAAAAAATACTATATATTTTAAATTCAAGTTTACGTACCACATATAGAAGAATGTTGTACATTTGGATATAACATATTTTGAATTACGACTTACCTAAAGGCATGGCGATGGCATCCTACCAGTTTTGAAAAGAGCATGTAGGTAAATATTTATGCCGTATAGCCGTATTATCTGACTGCACTAGGAACCCTCATGGGTATATATTTGTAAGGTTAATAAACATTTGGCGATTGGGCTTAGTATAATCACTGATCACATGCGGCCGTTAGTTATAGTAACACAAAATATCTCACAACAGAATGTCTAAGAGCTAAAGTTTAGTTGAAGATAAACGATGATGCTAAAAGTTAGCTAGCAAGGGCTCTAAACATTCTCTGCAAATGGTGCAATGAAGAGCGAATTTAGTTTTCAATACAAATTGCATAACAATACATGTCTGCACAAAGGTGCCATCAGCGTAACTAGTTTCTCTCACGAATGTAATATAAAGTTCTTGCAAGGAACGCTTTTGATCCTCAAAAAACTTGCTCTGATTTCCGACGCAATCATTCGGTCGGAAATATAAACGGAGCCCCCGGGAAGGTCCGTGTTTGTCGTATTTAAAGGCCCTCTGCGAGGCGCAATGCCGCCTGGTTCCTTTCCGTTGAATATTGAAGTGCTAGGTTTATTTATTCCAACCTTAACAGAAACTTCATATTTTATCTTTTCGACATACGTTCTTAATGTATAACGTTCTTTATATTGGGTATGTTTTGGGTCACCTACGAACATCAGCAAGACTAAAAGCATTACCGATATATTAAGCAGTAGCTGCATTAAGCTAGGTGGTAGAAAGCTCGTCAAGGAGGCCATTGCTTGGTTACATGTTCAGTACAGTGCGTCACCTGCTCGTTAGGGTGGAAGGTTGAAGCCTGTTCACCAAAAAGGTACATAAATGATAATATCTCCAAGCGCTAGACTTAATTCGCCAAATCCTATTAGACATTCCAAAATATTGTTAAATTTGTAAAACTCTACGTGAGGTATCCAAACGTTCATTGTGATCTTTGTCAACTTTTATTAACTTGTTGAAAGCGTTGCTAATTGCGTCGTCGGTTCTAGGAAAGTCCGCGTCGCGCAGGGTGCGTATGAACGACGTAGGCCCTTCGTTCACGGGTCGACTGAAAATACAGTTCGCACCTGTCGGGGCTTGGCGAGTTTGTCTATCCTACAGTTCGACAGCAGTTTGTCTTTACGAGTGTTAGTGCTACGTTATTATCGCCGCAAGATGACTTATAGCCTGCGACTGTCATAGCCGGTCGCATGCAACTGGTATACGTGTTGCGTCAATCGTCACAGGGCTTTTTATGAGGACTATGAGACTTTTTGGGTAATCAGAGAAAGCGTTGTTACAATTGAATTTCATCGACTGACGTAACAAAAACTGATGTGGTTTAACCAAATATTGACTTAGTACTGGATCAGTCTTCATGGAACGTTAACTGGCTTTAACTGACCTTATTGTTCAGTAGTTTCTGAATCACTGCGTCAGGCCACGCTACGCTAGCCACATCAGATTTTGAACTTCGTCAGTCAGATGGTCCCATGGCTTAGTTGGTTTGATAGTGACCTTACACTCGGCATAAAGATAGATATGCTTATTTTTTGGTCCAGGATATTTATGATATCTTATTTATATACACGAGTATCACCAGCAATACCTGTTCTTCCCGTTTCAATACAAGGTATCCGTGGATTCCTAGTGCGAGCACGTAAATATATAAGAGTTTATTATTCAATGCAAGAGCAGCATAGTAAGTGGGCAAAAAATATGTTTTGCAGTAGAGCGTTATGATAATATAGTCGAGCCGTGAACGGAGGGCCTTACGTCCCGGCACGCGGTGCCGCGCGGCAGGCGCGACAGACGGCCGGGAACAGCGCGGCGGTCGCACGCCGTTATCGGGACATGTTCCGCACCAGCCGCTGTTCACATACATCCCCCGCGACCGGCTTAAACTTACAGCGTCATTAGTGATAACATCGAGCGCGATCGACGATAACATCGAAGGCAAACTTTTGTGTACTTTGAAAGCTCTGATTGATTACGTTGGAAGTGGTGTGCTCGAAGTTTTGGGGTTTAATTGCAGTTACGATCACGTTTTTGCTTATTTGTTGTCTCACTTGGATGTGACGTGAAGTGATGTGGATCGTTCGGTAGTTGCGGCTCAGTTCAATGCGGTCATTGTAGGTGTCAGTGCGTCGTTTTAAATACAAGTGGTTTTTACGTCTAATTTGGTGTTACGTGATGATATTGAGTGATAATTTCTGTGGAGCAATCCAACTGATACGCAGTAATTGAAAACAGTCAAAACAATTATTCATCTGCAGTGTCGATAGTTATTCAAACATTTAGCAAATTCCAATCTAAATTCCTAACATGTAAAACCAATTACAGTTTTAAATTAAAAGCCTGCGAGTCTTGCGTGCCGTCTAATAGGCAGCACGAAGCCTCCTAAGTGACATATTAACCATGTCGGACCCTACGGGACGCATTTTCCTCTTCGCTCGTGACCGTCTTTCCTATCTCGTATATTATACAAATGTACTGATACTGCGGCTGCGTCGATGTTTGCGTAATTAAAAAAGTTATTTCGCTTGCTGTAAACATTTTGGTTTTCTGTTTTTCAGTTTCAATTCTGTCTCTAGACTTACACTTAAGCTGATCACCCAAAAATATAATGTTATTTAAAAAGCGTACAAGAAATTATTTTATGGTCTCTCCATTGGACTTGGTCTGATACAAGGTGGAGATCTAACAACTGTGAACGTTGATAGTGTATGGCGCCGAACCTGTTGACAGAACAGCGGGTGTCTATACGAAAATGACACGGCAACAGGCAGCCACATCGCCTAAACATCGGTATTGGAAATATGTACTTGATGATAATATTGTCAAAATTATACTTTTACAAGTTGATTTGGCAGATGTTCTGCTACTTAGATTTTAATATCTACAGCCCTAATAATTTGACCCAAAGAGCCTTGCCTTATCTGGCTGGCCTTTTTACTAACATTATTTTAATTAGCCATAACCCCAACGCATGCTGATATAGCAGTTCAATAGTCCATGTTCTCCCGACTTTACAAATATCAATATTTAAGGCTAAACGAGATTTAGCGTGATGCTTGATAGACTATATGGCCTTGGCCATGAACGTGGCTATCATATATAAGAAAAGAAAATTCAAATCTCTCTGGGCATACCTCCTGGTTTTGGTTTAAGCTCTGGATCTCTATTAGTCCGCTCAAATTCTTCAGCTTTATTATACGAATATCAGTATATATTTAAATTCCATTTAAAATTTTCCATACATGGCGGTCGTTGAAGTCTTTATCGAGATTTATATGGTATTAAATCGCAGCGATTTATGCTGAGCTCCGACTTGCGTAACTTCTTAATAAGTTACATAATCCGCGGTAATTTGTACTTTGCATTCTCTTTTGTTTGCGAGGTTCGTTTATCAAGTTTAGAGATAATTATTACTTTAACACAACAAAAATGGTTTTACAAGAAACCGTCGGTGTGATATCTCCTCCGTTATGGCTTTCTTTCGTCAATTCGGAGACCTTGGAATATAAACGCGTAATGAAAATAGGAATTTAATAACATAATTATGTTACAATACATTGTATCTTGTACCTGAAGTTATTGATATTTCATAGGTAGGTACATATTTTATTTGCAACCCAGTTGCGGAACAAAAACGGTATTAACATACATAAAACATTTTTTAAATTATATTTTATAAGACTACTATAAGCGATCCCATGTGAGGATCGTGATAATACGTCTCTGGTGGCAGAGATATTTCTGAAAATAACAACGTTTTCAAAGCGAGATAAAAAATTATGTCGATAAAAAATTTGTACGAAGGTCTTAAAGTTACCCCAACTGATTTCAGATTCATACCAGCGGCATACTAGGTACCAAATACACTATCTATATGCCTGAGGATCGTCTATTGTGAATTTTACGTGACCCACTCTGTAACGTACGTGTCTCTCAAACGAATCTGTTTTCTGTTTATAAAATTACTAGGAGATCTGGCGAACTTTGTATTACCTTGGAACATTTATCCCGTTTTTGTAACAATTCTTATTAATTCCCAACTTCTATTGGTCGTAGCGTTATGTTATATAGCTTATAGTCTTACTCCGTAAATAGATTATCCAACACAAAAATACCTTTTCAATTAGAACCAGTATTCCTGAGGTTCGTGCATTCAAGCTCATTATTGAAGAGATGTATATTTTAAAACTGTATTAAAAACATTGGAAAACAAGTAAATATGCAAAACGAATATAATTTTGGTTCTGATATTGTATTTGTATAATTATGGCCTTAAATGTTTTATTTGGGTTCTTAATAGAGCCAGTGTGATTTTGTATTTAAGCTCACAGTTATGGTAAATAGAAATTGGGTAAATATTCACCGGCAGTATCAGAGATAAGTGTGATGCGTATTTCACCGTTTCTATCGATGTCGTACCCTTGCGCTGCGGCCAAGAATCCGATATTGCCTCGCACCACCTCAGATGTGGAGTTTATTGCATCGTCGGAGATGAGACGAGTGTCGTTACGACGACTACTGCATTCTTGCCACGTATGAATGTGTACACACGGTGCGGACTTGTATGTTGTTCATATAGTTTTATATGATGTTCATGTAGTTTTCACCGTTTGGTGACTTCGTACTTTAGGATTTTTGTTAGTTTCAAAGTCATATTTTTCCACTACAGCTTGCACTATTTTTTGTCTTTTTAGTTGTTGCATTCACATGTGTTCGTAGGTATCGTCCCACGGTATAGATTACACTGC
Source organism: Carystus phorcus (assembly GCA_018248895.1). NCBI lineage: Eukaryota > Metazoa > Arthropoda > Insecta > Lepidoptera > Hesperiidae > Carystus > Carystus phorcus. The sequence continues at coordinate 2,725 of DWJN01002203.1, read as the reverse complement.
GTATAGTGTAGCGAGTATGCTAATATATCGTTCACTTTATTTCACGCTTCTTTTTTTATAAATTTATGCAAAATGAGTTACTTAATTCTAACTAAATTTGATGTTTTAGAAGTCTATGATTATTCCGAACAAATTTGATACATTCCTCTCATGGCTATTGACATTGTTGTCTATGTCTTTGCTTTATACAAACGATTACAACCGGAGCGAAACTAGATCTTTATGTTTAATTTTGATAATCTCTTTTAACTTATAATCATGCCAATCTACATGCGTTAACAGTGTTAGAATTGCGCTGTAGCTAACCAGGATGATCCCTGGTAGAGATTGGCTTACTCAGCATTGCGATTAATCTACTGCACTCCACCAACTCATGCAGCCGAGTTGAAGCAGGATCTGATATAATATAATTTATGGCATTCTTCATTCGTTGGCTACGCTGCAAACTACAATTTAATTTATTAAACTTTGCTCTGGAAGTTGTTCGATGTCGAGCAAATATTGTCATTGGATTTTATCTTGTGAAGACTCTTTCGATTGCAAACCTTTGGAGATTTAAAATAGCAATGTGCTACTAGTTGCTATTTTCTTTACGAAAGGCAAATACTACTTTATCATATAGCCCGTTTGTAAATACGTCAAAATAAAATAGATATTATTATACCAATAGCTTGCAAGTTATTGTATCTTCAGGTATTGTATTTTTAGGTATATTGTTAGTTGATCCGTAAACTTCCTGAGGTATTGCCAAATATGTAAACTACCTCGTTGTAAAAACTCCTCCAAACATCTAAAGCCTGTTCTCCCCTGCACCGATACATTTGCTTTTATGTGTAGGGGCGTCCGCCTCGTCGGGCTTCATTTGCAACTCTTAAAAAATGGATTACACCCCTATTCTCCCCATTTAGAATTCTTCTCGCCCGAAATGAGCTTTCCCTAAATCGGCGACACGTGGCCCGCGAGACTTTTGACCGTTTTGGAAATGCAATATGGATGGGTCTGAAATGACTATTATAAATTTATGCCTTACTGACAACTTTTATATATTATACATTTATTTCGACTAGGTTAAAGTTTAATGTAGTTCGAAATTGCATTTACGTAATAAAATCACGTTTAATGCGAAGTAGTAATTTTGTTTCACAGTTGCTTCGGACAATTTGCTTGTTGCACAAAATTGCACGAGAGATGATGAATTCGCTGCACAATTTAACAACTGTTTTAACTTTCCATTTGATTTTCAACGTGAGCGTGTCTAGGTAGGATTTGTTTCGAATCTACGGCTTACTGACGATCGCTGTGAGTGAACCCACGTCAATGTCAAGAAGGAGATTGATATGACCAAAGATATCCACTTGTAACGTATTCTTGTTAGATCACTGCATGACCTTCTTCTTAAGTCCAAGCCGATGGATTCACTCTTGTCACGTGCCAATCGTTTCTCCTCACCATCGTGGCTTCGTCATGACTATCTTCCATATAAATGGTTCGAAATCTTAATATATAAATTACGTGTCACGGTGTTTGTCCGCAATGGACTCCCTAAACTAATAATTGAATTTAAACAAAATTTTCACACCGTGTGTAGTTTGATCCAGCTTGAACCATGGGATAGTTTACATCTCAATATAGTCACAATATTATTTTATTGCAAACTATTTAATACCTTACAAAGGATTAGTTCCATAAGATTTAACAGATGGCAGTGTAAGGTAATTGGTTGGCTAAATTGAGTATGTCAACCTTAGTCACAGCAACGCGTGGCCGGGTGTGCTAGTATCATTATAAAATACAAAGATCGAGATTGCTCGTGCCATTTAAATTGTTTAATGTCCGCGATCATATACCCAAGTTTAACATTATACGACACAAACAGATGTTCAGATGGTGCATTATGTTACGGCTGAACGAATGCGTTTCATCGATTCACCGAAAGGTTCCTATTGACTGACTTTTTGTGTTACGTCCTCGGTGCCGTGTTCCGGCGATGTTTTCAGCGCACTCGCTACACACAAAGAATGCGGTTTCAGAAGCCACGTTTTTTTGCATCGAGCTCTCGATGTTGGTGGCGTACCGTTTGTAATCTCAAATGGATTTTAGTCGAGGCAATGATGTGTTGAATATATTTTTTTTGAATAAAGTTTATTGATCCCGGCACGTGGCGACATTCACTTACTATTGTTGACTACTTTACGCTATGCATTAGCTACACCTATGTTGTTACTTCGTTGTTTTGATTTCATCTCATGTACTTACGTTTTCGGGTGTGGTGGTAAGCAGTAACTATCAAATAGCTATATTTTATGTGAACTTGTCATACTTAATTAATATTTTTTAGTATCTAATCCCTACATTTCGCAAGTGTACATATGAAAGAATATCTTTAGAAGATTTACCATGAAGAATAAACGAAGGCTTAAATATTTAAATGTTCACGTTCTAGGCACATTGACTTACCTCTACTCTCTAGAAAACAGTTTTCGCACGAGGATCTGTTTTAAAATTTAAGTCGTCCTTTTATTTGAGGGCTCTCCGCGACCTTTTTCAAACGTTTTCGATTCAAAAACCATTATCCGCGTTTAGTTTAAGACCGGTACAAAGCCCGCGGGCTTGTGTGCATACTTAATAGCTGTATCAACGATGTTAGCGAAGCGCTCATAGCCCGGCGGCTCGCGTCGATCCTATGCGATCGACAGAGTTAAACAACTGCGGGCGCGGTCGGTAC